>JANLJB010030366.1:0-23667 GCA_026212285.1 Bursera cuneata | reverse complement strand
CAGAACACAGAAAATGAAAAGCTGGAAGCAAAAGTTGGAGATCTATAAATATTCTAGTATCTACTTTTGTCCGAGTCACAATCTTTGAAAAAGTTGGGTAAACAATATACAAAAGAAAAGAAAGCAAAAGCTGGCAAGTGCTTTTGCATGTGGGCATGATTCTAAATTCTAAGACTACAAACAAAATACAAAAGAGGAAGAAGAAGCTATCAGCCAACAACACATGTACCCACCCAAACGATTCCAATATTCCATTTTTATCTAATCTATAGCTTCTCTACTATTATTTTGTCCATTGAAATTGCTTGGTGCTTTCATATTTTGTTGCCTTTGTTGGGTTGTGTTGTCCACTTCGCTATACTTTCTTACCTATCTTCCATTAATTTTTCATCATTGAATCAAAGAAATTAACATGCAATTCTTCTACAATTATGGATTGGAATCTCTCTAGCTAGCCTTCAACTAGTGGAAAAGCTAGCTCGAAAGGTTGTTACATGATAATTGCATAAACCAACCCTAGCTAGCTAAGTCAATGCACATTATTTTATTTTACCTAAATATCTATATAGGTTACATATTAAAGCTTTTGATTTAATAGGAAGTTAGATTGACACTCTCCACCAACCCTAATTCTTCGATTTCGAATTCATGTTTCTAATAGTATAAGATATCTTACGGATTATTATGTCTATTTTTAACCTAAAATTAATTTCAACGTTTTTATTTATTTATTTTAATTAGATTTAAGCTTTATACTACTTTCTTTTATAATTTTTTTCTATTAAATTAGGGTTACTTCGGCCGGTATAAATAGAGGTCTTTTGGTTATATTGTTTTTAATGATATTGATTATAGATTGAAATTCTCTCTCAAAGCTTCTCCCATTTCTTCTATCGATGTACATCGACATCAAATTTAAGTTGGATACACGTTAAATATATTTTAAATTTGATACATGTTAAACTTATTTATAAATACAACTTAAACTTAAAATATATAAGTTAGAAGACAGTTGAGGAGTATCAATTATTAAAGAAAACGAGAAACTCTGTAAAGCTGTTTGATTCAAACAAGAATATAAATGCAGTTGCATCATTGCATGCCAGAGTTCAACTTTTGTTTGTTGTAAAATTCAATGAATAGTTTATGAATTCCAACACAGCAACATCCCGTGAAACGATCGATGTGTTGGAGATACTTAATAAAACATATTTTTTAATCTTATTAATTGTTTCTCAAATTATTTTTATTAATAAAATTAAAAATTTCTGAACAGAAGGGAAAGAGAAAGGACAAGATCTGGGTCCATTTTACAGGTAGGTTTCTGTCTTCATCTTGATTTATGCATGGCTGAAAGAGCTTCTCCAATTTGTTAGTTTGGAGAGTGTGTGTATACAGCAGCCGACACACTCGCATGTATTGCTGAAAACAACGAGAATACGACTTTTATTATATTTCATTTGTTCTTCCAATTTGCCAAAGCTAGATTCCTCTTGTATCCTTAGTATTATAAGGATTTTTCAGTCTGAACATTCGTGAATCTGATGAATTATCTTTTGAAGTTTGTAACCAGATGTACTTATTTATATATTAATTTAAAAAAAAAATTCCTAAATTTTTATAAAATATTTGAGACATATCTCTTACAACAAAACTTTCCCAAATGAAAAAAAGAAAGTAATCAAAATCATGGAAGATAAAATTCAAGAAATTTCAAGTCTCTACATCTATATTGTAACTCACATTTTGTAGCTTTTTAAATGTATATTCAACTTTATATTATATTAAAAAGCGTGATTATGTGGCTCATATTTATATATGGTGGAACTGGTTTACGTAGCTCATATTTTTTAAAATAAGAATCTCTATATCAATAAATCTTATGTAAACCTACTTATTATTATTTTTTGTAGTGAATTTTTGTGTTAGTAACAGTAGATGCACACACACACACAATTAATTCTTCAATTCCATTTTAATTATTGAAGAATTAATTGGATTGTTTTGTCAAAATAAAATGTAGTGTATGGGATTCGTTATGAAGGATTGTCTTCATCAAAGGGATAACTTATTTTAGGTTTGAATAAAATCTTTAATGATCTATTCATCTGTCTCATATTCCTCCTGCAAGTGATTCAGTTTAATTTTTAATTTAATTCTATCTGACAAATGTTGAGCTATGCACCTTGGAAGGTGTGTTTAAGAACAGGTTGACGACAAAAACTAATAATAACTTAATTTTTCAATTGTCATTAGAAATAATAATAAACTAATTCGACTCTCAGTAAATCAGATTAATTAAATTAATTCATCATATATATATATTCAACATAAATGAAAATTGATTTTGATTGCACCGACAATGGTATTGTTATGGAATTGATTAATTAATTAAAAAGTTATAAAAAATAATTATTAAAAAAAATTTGTGTGTTATTACCCATGGTAAAGGTCAACATTTCATCACTAAGAATCTTGAAAGGAGCGGCCTGTCACTATTACGTTGTTGCGCTTTGACAAAACTCTCAAAAGCTTTAATTCATGGACCATGCATATGAATTTACTAAAATACCCTTTATGTCTTATCATTTTCGTTCTCCATTTATTCTCACAGTGATTGTAGGGTCAGAACTCCATGTGTCAATATTTAAAAAATCTGACCTTTTTTTAAAAAAAAAAAAAGATCAAAAGAAAAAAAGTGTAATTGGATATTAGATTATCATAGAAAGTGGAATTTGAATAATATGAATTTTTATTCAAATTTAAAATTGATAAAGATGTAATTTATATTTAGAAAAACAAGAGAGTTAGAAACAAATTAACCACATCAATAATAATTAAAACTCTTATATTATAATTCATAAATTCTCTTTAGATACAAGCTTCAAGTGTGTTTTCAATTTATTTTTTTTTCTTATGGTAATTTTGATTTTTTTTTCTGAGTTCTCTAATTAATACAAATTTTTGTTTTTTTTCTTAAATGAAATTTTATAAACGATATCGAATAAAATCAATCCAATTATTGAAATGATTATGATATATAGATATGTTGGTCTTGTATCCTTTGATATAAATTAGGTGATCAATCTTTGATCAAAATATTGAATTATATACAAATCAAATTAAAATACGATGTATTAACACAAATTATGGATCCGTGCTATTAATACTAATTGCATATTACAAACCTTCTAAAAGGCTTCATAAATCATCACAATTTTATATTCCAAACAAGAGTGAAAAAAAAATTGTTAACTAAATAAACTAACGAGGTATAACTAGTTTACGACGAATTAGGACATTACCATTTATAGCACATTCATAGAATTGCCTTTTTGTTTTACTATTCCATTCATTTTGTAAAGAGTAATTTTATGTATACAACTTTGTATTCTAACTGTGATGTGACATCATATCAGTAGTAAAGTAAATATATTAGTATTTATTCTTTTGATTTTTATGTATTTACCTTACCATTCAAATAATATCATATCAATTGGGATAGAGACTTTGTATACACTGCATTACTCTTTTGTAAAGCATAATTTTTATCCAAAAATTTTTACACATAGTAACCACGATCCATTTAAAAATGAAAACCAAAATCTAATGTGAATTTTTTTTTATTTGTCTCTATACATCAAATAAAAACTCATAATAATAACTTGAAATGTGAATAGAAGTTACAAAAGTTATCTTAAAACCAAAATATGTGGTAATGAATGAATATCTTTTATAGGATATAATGAGTTGTAGTAGCTAGCTACTTATGTCTAATATATGCTAATTCTAGCTCTAAATTTATCAACTTTATTGATAGGCAAGGCAACTATGTGCAAAAGTTGGGGGACCTCTCTCATTTGGCATTATTTTCCTAACATAATTATAACATAAATATGCAATCAACCAAGCAAAAAGCCAATTCAGAAAAAGGAAGGAAAGAGCTGAGTCAGGAGAGAAGAATTGGTACTTTGGGTGGGTGGGATACACATGCACACAAAACTTAGCTATGAAGATAACTCACATTAATTTTTGCAAATATACCTAATAATAAATAAATAAATAATTTTTAAAACAGCTAACAGTGGAGTTTCCACTTTCCCACAAATATCTGAAAAAATGGAATTCTCTATTTATATTTCTTAGTTGTAGAAATGATATTTTGATATTGTATGGACATATATGCTCATGAAGATGAGAGGATTTGTGTATAAGCCCATAAATTATAAGCTCAAATGTAACTCAACTCATAAAAATTAGTTGTCATAAGTTTGGATTGCTTAGTATGATAAGGCCAAGACCCCCATCTTTAAGCAATGTGGAACAATACTCAACAGATAGCATAATCAATGAGTCATTTCTTATTTATATATATTATTTATTTGATTTTTTTATTTCATTAAAATATTGTTATGAGAAATTTCAAAAACATCTATGCAATTATCGAAAGACGCCTCCTTTAATCAAGAAGTCAGAAAACGGTTCTATCATATAAACAATTGTTACGATTTTGGCTCGTTTCCTAATTCAAGTTAAATTCTATAAGATGTAGAAAAAGTAGAACAAATAAGAAAGTAGAGTTGTTTAATAAATAAGAGTTCAATCTTATTAGAATTAGAAGATCCCTATATAAACCTATAAATATAAGGGTTGAGAATCAAATATTGTATGAGAGAGGACTAAACATAAAGGGTTAACATCCTTGTAGGGATGTGGGAAGAGACATGAAAGAGATGTAGGCATAACACCGGGGATTAAGCAAGGGAAACGGGAATAGTTTTACGGCTCTCTAATATTGGGTATCGGATAGAATACCAGGTTTTTAGGGCTCTCGAATATTGGGTATCGGATAGAATACCATGTTTGGTATGTGATCTCTTGTTCTCTAGAATATAATTATGATCTATTGGATTTATCTCTTCATATATGGATGTAAATAATTGATGTTGAACTACGTTAAATATTGTGTCTCTTTGTGTGAAGTGATTTATTTTTCACTTATTATCAATCTTGGTGTTGAATATGTTTCCACATAATTTCTTACAACAATAATACTACCTCCGTATTGTTTTTGTCGCTACTATTTTATAAGAGTTAGAATTTTCCATGTGGCAGGCCTCCATTAGACAGTACAAGGTAATAGTCATTCCAAACATGCGAAAAGACTACCAGAATCCTCGGATGACAACACCTATCCTGGCAACCATGAGGAATACAATGGGGGTTAAGCACAAGCAAGAATCCAATTCTTATTTCTAAAACTTGTATAATTAGTAACCTGACTTGATCGTCGAAGGGAAAACGCTGGCAAACAAGCCGGTTCTCCCAACCTTTCTCTCTCTTTGCAACTCGACATTCTCAAAGAGGAACTCCTCTTGATTAAATTTATTAAAACATGAATATCTGGGTGACATAAATTTAATAGTTGATTGTATTATTGATGTACGTAGTATCCAGCTGGTGTGATAGCCTGGCCTCTGCGGTCCTTCTCTTGACTTTGAATTATTTCTGATAAAATTGATCTATCATTATCATTATTATTATTTAATGAAAAATACAGTTTTGTTTTGGTTATTATCAGGCACTCCTCTGGGGTCCAATTCTTCCGACAAGTCAATGTTGGTGACGAATTGAATTGAATTGAATTGAATTGAATTGAATTGAAGTATCACTCAATCAACTTCACGTACAAGATTTCATTTATTGGCTTCAACGAACTCGTAAATTTCATTAATGTATTGCTTTCTATTCTACGCTTTTCTAATTTCCTTACAAACAAAACTTCTGTTGGCATCAATCCTTTTATGAAAAACACATAACAAAAATTAATGAACTTATGTACATGAAAATTTATCTTTTGAAAATTAAATTGAATTTAATCGTTTGCTTGGTTTTTTAAAATTTAACAAATAATTTTATCTGAATAAAAAAATCTAATTTTTAAATTTTCATTTGTATATATACAAAAACATGGAAATGAATTTATTAATTTCCATTTTAATTCCTATTCAAACTTCTATAAATATTATTATATTCTTAAATATTTGTATGATTATAAAACTATTTTTATAATGAGTAAGGTTATTATGATTTAATTTTATACACTTATTTGATAGTCATTGATTTACGACAATTCATAGGTGGGAAAAAGAAATTAAAAAGTATTTTTTTTTAAACTAACTCAGCAACTACTTCCATCATTAAATTAGAAAAATCAATGACTATCAACTAATGTGTAAAATCAAGTCAAAAAAATTAAGTCATAATAGTCCGAGTCTTTAATAACATTTTAAATATAATCTTTTCTTCACATATCTTTTTTTTTTCATTATATGTATGCTAAATTAATTAAATAACAAATGTTAAATATCGTGAAAACAAAAATAAATAAAGATAAATGCTAGGAGTATCTCAACTGATGTGACATCATATGAATGATAAGATGAATACATAAAAGTTAGAATAATCAATATTGATGAATTTATCTTATTATTCATTAATGTTACGTCATAGTTACTTATAGATTATATTATTTGTATTTATATATGTAGACTGTTAAGATTTCAATTTAATTTAAATAAACATCAGTCGTCAACGAAAAATAATAATTAATTAACAACCACATAATATACTCTTTTCTTTATCGTCAGCTTATGTTTCTAGAAATGAAATTTTTCAAGAAAAATCAAGAGTTGTTGTCAAGTTACAAGTACGTACTTTATGAGAAGATAAGTGATAAAACGAGGAATAATTGATTCAATGACTTGGGCTTGCTAAGATCATTTCAGAGAAGAAAAATCACAAACAGAAATAATATAAAAATCAAAAGCTGTAATGCCATGTAGTTAGTTAATTGGTTTCCAATGGAAGAAGAAAAGTTGTGGTGGTGAAGAGCCTTATCTGTTCATGACTTTATCTTATTTGACTATTTCATCTTATATCCAAATAAACGTTTAAAATTAATTGTAATTGACTAGAAATCTTGAATTTATATGCATGACAAAGCAAAATGAAATAGATTCAGGCAACACAGATCGTATTATATTATTTGTATATTTATCATACAAAAATCTCGTATTAAATAATTTTATATTTTAGATATTTTTAAGTGTTTGTTTTTTTGACGTATTTTTTAAGTGTTTTTTTTTTTAGACTTAAGTCTGATTCACAGATAAAAATATCGGAATAGAAAAAATTATAAATTTTAGCTTTTATCTGAATGTAAATGCCTCGTTCATTATTCTCTCCTCTAATTCTATAAAATACCTTTATAATATTCATTTTATGACATATATACATATAACCTAATATTTTATTCTTTTAAATCATTACAATATATTCTTATAGTTCTATAAATATTTTTTATTATTTAATGGTCATCTAACTTGTTCCTACATCAAATCTTATACTATAATAATAATAATAATAATAATAATAATTTTTCTATAACTATATACATTTAATATTTAAATAAATCAAACTCATAATATAATTTATTAATATTTTATGTTTTAAGATAAAATAATTAAAATTATAAATTTTTTAATGTTTAAATTAATACTTCAATGATATTTTTTTTTCAAAAATTGATTTGCAAATGCTTCTAATATGTCTATAAAATCACAAGTGAAAATGGAATTAATAAGGATAAATATATAAAAATATTAGCTTTTAAATATTTCAGTTCAGATGTTAAAATTAAAAAACAAACATGTCATTCAGATTCATGTATTCATACCTATTCAGATTTCAGTTTAATTCATATCTAGTAAGATTTCAGATGAAAAAACAATCGTCCCCTACAACTTATATTTAAAATTTAAAATTAAATTTTGGTTTAATCTATTTTCACAATCTTAAAGATATTCCCATTCAAAAATAAATATAAATATTTTTGTGAATTTTGTGAGATATTAGTAAAATTAAGTAATGATTTTTTAACCCAAAATATATATATATTCATGAAGCTAAACCTTGACATACTAGATTTCGTTAGTTGAATGGGGCCAACATGCATTCATTTTAAATTTATGAAAATTAATTGGCTAAAAATCTAATTGTTAAATTTTTTATAAAGGGTATTTTTTAGAATAATGGAAAAAGGAAGATTTTTTTTTTTAATTTTTCTGATACAAATAAGTCTAATCGTAGTAAAATTTTATTGAGAAATTAAGATGAATTTTACATGAATCATTGGAAAAATAAAAATATGAAGCATTCAAAGATGTTGTGGTGGGCAAAAGGAGAGATAGGCACTATTAAAATGGTGACCTTTTAGGCAGGCTAAATCGGAGTAAAATGTCAACAGTTGGGGTCTGAAAAGGAGAGCTCGTTCTAAAAGTGAAAGATTGCTTTTGGAAAAAAGCTTTTATATTTATCTTTATATTTATATTTATATTTTTTTTTCATGAATATTGAATGAAGTAATCATCACTTTCACCTTCAATAAATTAAACTAGCTTTCTTCCCCATCACCTAAACATTATCTCTTTCTAACCCCACTTTATTAATTGTGCTCATTTTCAATGCCCAAATTTGACCTCTCTCTCTCTCATTCTCTCTTTCTTCAGCTAATAAAAGAGAACACTAAAATAATGTAATTATGGTTTTTCTTTTTTAAATCTTTATATATAGATTAATGCCTCACAATAGGAATAAAATAATAGAAAAATCAATTCCACAATGATGTTATACTTACAAATTTAATATAAAAATTTTATGATATAATCTGATGCAATAAATCTGATGTAAAATTATTACATGATTAATGTTATTTAATTGTAAGATTTAATCTTTTAATCACGTAATGTCACATTAATAGTTTGTATGAAAGAGTTTGTAAGTGTTGCATCATTCATTCAATAGATGTGACTCCGATTAAACCATATACTAATGAAAGGGAGATTCCTAGTCTTTTCGAATAGAATTTTACGTGAACGTTAAGCAAGAAAAAACAAAGGTAGAAAATGTACCACCAAAATTGTTCAATATTTCAAAAGTTATGACTTAAAGGGGCCACCTCTCTAACCCTTTTTATTATTATTATTATTATCCGGCGGATTCATAAAATACTTATAAAGTTTATATTACAGTTACAAATTTATTATAAAAATCACAGAGACAAATGACCTAAAAGTATTGCATGAATAATTTCGACATTTAATTGTAAGATTTACTCTTCTAATCACATCATAGATCATACTATATCGATTTCCATTAAGGAGTCTATATACCAAAAGATAAAAGACTTTCAAGGGCCACTTCACACCACCAAAAGACATTTTTCCTACGCTCTTTCAAACATATTGTTTGTGTTTGTGTCTTAATGCTCAAAAAATGACCATCTCATTCTCTCTCTCTTTCTCAGTCTCACTCTCACTATCATCATCTCCACCTCCTATTCTTCTCCCTCTCCTACCACCATTTCTGTCCTCTTCTTCACTCCTACTTTTCCACTTTTCTTCATCTTAACTCCTTCCAATAACCCAATTTCAACAACCATTTTGCAGCGTCTCCCACCATGGCCAAATTGGTTGTAGAAGTCCTTGATGCAAGTGACCTCATGCCCAAAGATGGCCAAGGATCCGCCAGCCCCTTTGTTGAGATAGACTTTGATGGGCAGCGGCACAGGACTCAAACCAAGCCGAAAGACCTCAACCCTCATTGGAATGAAAAGCTTGTGTTCAACATTACCAACCCAAGTGATCTTCCTCACAAGACTATTGAAGTAACCGTGTATAATGACAAGAAAGGAGGAAACGGTTACCACCATAACTTTCTTGGCCGTGTCAGGATTTCGGGTGCGTCTGTGCCTTTGTCAGAATCTGAGGCAAACGTCCAGCGCTACCCACTTGATAAACGTGGCATGTTCTCGCATATCAAAGGTGATATTGCGTTGAAAATTTATGCAGTCAATGACGGGTCTCATTATGCTGCTACTGGCTTTGAGACTCATGAGATGGAAACTCCACAGCAGGAAATCAACACCAACAGCTTTGTTCATGAAGGGATTAAAATTGATCAATATGAGAAGAAGAAGAAGAAGAAGGAGAAAGAAGTGAGGACTTTTCACTCTATAGGGACTGCAGCAGGCGGCGGTGGAGGCGGTGGTGGTGGCGGTGTTGCTGCTGCTCCACCTCCAGTGTCATCTATGTCTGAGACGTTCTATAATAAGCCTCCAGTGGTGGAGCCAAGAATGGATTTTGCTAAAGCTGCGGGGCCAGCAAGCGTAATGGCGCATATGCAGATGCCTAGGACCAATCCGGAGTTTCAGCTGGTGGAGACTAGTCCACCTGTGGCCGCGCGGATGAGATACCGAGGCGGAGACAAGACAACGAGCACTTACGATCTGGTGGAGCAGATGCATTACTTGTATGTGAATGTGGTGAAGGCAAGAGATCTTCCTCCTATGGATGTGTCAGGCAGCCTTGACCCTTATGTGGAAGTGAAGCTTGGCAACTACAAAGGGGTCACCAAGCACTTCGAGAAGAACCAAAATCCTGTATGGAAGCAAATTTTTGCTTTCTCTAAAGAGAGATTGCAATCGAATTTGCTGGAAGTGACTGTGAAAGATAAGGATATTGGCAAGGATGATTTTGTAGGAAAAGTTCGCTTTGATCTGTCAGAAGTCCCAATTCGAGTGCCACCAGATAGTCCATTGGCTCCTCAGTGGTACAAATTGGAGGACAAAAAGGGAGACAAAATAAGCAAAGGGGAAATCATGCTTGCAGTTTGGATGGGAACACAAGCTGATGAGTCGTTTCCTGAGGCTTGGCACTCTGATGCACACAACGTTAGTCACTCAAACCTAGCCAACACAAGATCAAAGGTTTACTTCTCCCCCAAGCTTTATTACCTTCGTGTTCATATCCTTGAAGCACAGGATCTTTTCCCCTCTGACAAAGGGAGATTTCCGGAAGCATATGTGAGAGTTCAACTTGGGCAGCAGGTCAGGGATACCAGGCCTTTACAAAGTCGAAATCCAATATGGAAAGAGGAGTTTATGTTTGTGGCATCTGAACCTCTGGAGGATAGACTTATTGTCACTGTTCTGGATAGAGTTGGACCTGGCAAGGATGAGATTTTGGGAATGGTACAGATACCAGTTAAACTTGTTCCGTCAAGAAATGAATCAAGTAAATTCCCGGAACCTCGATGGTGTAATCTCCTCAAACCTTCAGTGGCAGAGGAGGAAGGTGGTGAGAAGAAAAAAGAAAAATTCTCAAGCAAGATTCTACTTGGCCTGTGTCTAGAGGCAGGTTACCATGTTCTTGATGAATCTACTCATTTCAGCAGTGATCTTCAGCCATCATCAAAGCAGTTAAGGAAGTCTAGCATTGGAATTCTGGAACTCGGGATTTTGAGTGCAAAAAATTTGCTGCCTATGAAGAGCAAGGATGGCAGAACTACTGATGCATATTGTGTGGCCAAGTATGGGAACAAATGGATTCGAACTAGAACACTTCTGGACACTCTGCACCCAAGATGGAACGAGCAGTATACCTGGGAAGTTTATGATCCATGTACTGTAATCACAATTGGAGTGTTTGATAATAGCCATACTAATGGAAGCAAAGATGATGCAAGAGATCAGAGAATTGGAAAGGTGAGAATTCGTTTATCAACTTTAGAAACTGATCGTGTATACACACATTACTATCCTTTAGTGGTGCTCACACCCTCTGGATTGAAGAACCATGGAGAGCTGCAATTGGCAGTGCGGTTTACATGTACAGCTTGGGTTAACATGGTGACACAATATGGAAAGCCATTGCTCCCCAAAATGCATTATGTTCAACCAATTCCTGTTAGCCACATTGATCGGCTTCGCCATCAGGCAATGCAGATAGTGGCACAAAGGCTAGCAAGATCAGAGCCACCACTCAGGCGTGAGACAGTTGAGTATATGCTAGATGTGGATTACCATATGTGGAGTTTGAGAAGAGGCAAAGCCAATTTCTACAGAATAATGTCGCTTCTTTCAGGGGTTACAGCTGTTTGTAGATGGATAAATGACATTTGCACCTGGAGAAACCCAGTGACAACATGCCTTGTGCACGTATTGTTCTTGATACTGGTTTGCTACCCTGAACTGATACTCCCCACAATTTTCCTGTACCTATTCGTTATAGGAATCTGGAACTACCGGTTCAGGCCGAGGTACCCACCTCACATGGATGTCCGCCTTTCATGTGCGGACAGGGTACATCCAGATGAGCTAGATGAGGAATTTGATACATTCCCAACATCACGACCTGCAGACATTGTGAGAATGAGATACGATAGGCTACGCAGTGTGGCAGGTCGGGTGCAGACAGTGGTTGGAGATTTGGCTTCACAAGGGGAAAGGGCACAAGCTATACTCAGCTGGCGTGATCCAAGAGCTACTGCTATCTTCATCATCTTCTCGTTGATCTGGGCAGTGTTCATTTATGTTACTCCATTACAGGTCGTGGCAATTCTGGTTGGTCTTTACATGCTGCGCCATCCCCGGTTCAGGAGCAAGATGCCTTCTGTACCTGTCAACTTCTTCAAAAGATTACCCTCCAAGTCAGATATGCTACTGTGAAACAGCAACTGTTTTACAGCATTCTTGTAAATGTCAACAAGAAATGATTCCACAAATAAATCCACCAGAATCACAGCAGCAGAAAGACAAATAAAGAAGCAGCAATGCTCTTTCATCCCTGCCATCCTCCATCAGTGAGAAGAATTTCACCTCTGCAAGAATTCCCAGAACCCAACATTCCTTTTGGCTTCTACATATACATATGTTTATTCTCTCACCTCTTGATTGAATTTTCAGTTATATGTTGTACCTTCGAGTAATAAGCAATGCAGTAGAGATCAACCATATTAAGCAGTTTAAAATCCCCAAACATTGGACCAAGTTTTATAAGACCAAATCTTGAGCATAAGGTAAAGCCATCAGGATAGAAGAAAGAAACTTAAGTAAATTATGATTACTCAGATATTTAGCAACCCTATGCATCATGCTATCTGTCAAAAACAATTGTATCTCTAAACAAAATTGATTACTTTCTCAATAATCCATCACCTGCAATCTTTCCGGAGAACATCTCCATATAAAATAGGCAAGAAAATTACATATATTTTTTTTATATATATAAAAAAAAAAAATCTTTATTTGGATGACAATGTCCTAAACCAAAATTGTATTAGCAGGGCTACAATTGTCAAGGAGCTGATAACCATTCCTCCTAGAAGAGCCCTATCGACAATACCCCACTCACCCATACTTCCTCTCGTCCATTCTTGCTTTTTCTTTGTTCCCAATGCAATGTCATTTTCAACCCTCTTGGGCAAATGATTCTTTCGCTTCCGTAGTAACCATCCGATCAAGTTTCGGCTGCCACAATCTTCTGGCGATTTGTCAATCCCAGAAAATCTGTTGTCCTCTAATGAGATCTTTCCTCCACAGCTTTCCGGTTCACAAGCACAATGATGTGGCTCATTTGTGCAGGCACAAGTCTCATCAGGATTGGTGCACGGAGAACATTTTTCCTGGCAGGATATTCTCCTGTTTGAAGCGGCTTTCTCATCTATTTGGCTGAGATTCTCAATCACTTCGCCAAAAACTGACCACCGCCCAACAGATGTTATCTTCACAATAGCTGAGGTACCCAGCATACTTTCTGAAGCAACTACAAGCACCTGCACATATCCCTTGGTATGGCCAACCTTGACCCAAAAAAAAAAAAAAATCAGATTGAAAATATCAAACCGTCCACTTACCCTAGAAGAAGGGCACTATAGGCTGCATCAAATGGTCTGTTTTACCAGAAAATGTGGTCCTTGAGAAACAAAAAAAATGCCAAGAAACTATAATCAAGAATTACCTTTTAGAAAGTTTTAATTCTAAGAAATTATCAGATACATGACTAGGCAGAAATAATACCCTCCCTACATAGTTCTTATTCTCATAAAATGAGAGATAAAAAGTGCAATATGTTAATTTTATTTAATATGAGATAGACAATAAAATTATTAAAGCTAGTTCCATATAATAATAAAAACATCCTCATCTTGCCACCATCGGGCACTCCCATTAAGCTTCTAAGAAAGAATGATGCCAGTGGGTAACTCGCATAATCTAGTAAATATGCACTATGAAAAGCAATAACCTGACGAAAAATCCCCTAGGCTTGACAATCCATCAAAAACCCAATTGCCCTTAGTTTTGGACATTCAATAACCGTTTAACTTAAATTGATCATTCAAAGATCAGTTACCTTTATTTGTCTCAATCGATTGTAGATATACAACTTAGACTTGATATTTTGATATTAAAAGTGAAAATAATAATAATAATAAAGAACATGTTTGCATAATTTTGACCACACAAAATTACGAAACTTGGGAGCTAAAGAGATAAGAAAACAGAGAACAGTTTCTCTCAATGATTGATTTATTTATTTTTAGTAACATTGTTCCTCCAATTCCTTTCTTGAATCATTTTGTTTTTACATAAAACAAAAACATTATTACAACTCCTCCGCATTTAACCTTTTTTTATTGAGATAATAAAATTTGCCCCCTAAGGTTTGCCCCAAAAAAACGATCATCCTCGTAGTAAAGGATATAGAAATTATTTTTTATTTCAGAAATCACTTTTTAATTGATGTTAGTAACAGTGGTTAATACGGGGACGAATTTGTATGTTTCTGAAACCACAAGGACGATTGTGTTCTTAGTCAAACCTCAGGGCCCAAATTGTTAATATCCCTTTTTTATTTCATCATTTTATATTGTACGGTCAAAATCATCCAAAATAATGTTTTTCACCTTTCATTTTGAGGTTCTTATAAAATATCACAATTCAATGGTGAATCTAAGGTGTAAAACAACTGCAACAGTTAAAGACTAACAATGTGGGTACTCGAAAAACTTTTAATAGGTATCTTAAAAAAAAAAAATGAGAGGGTCTATAAAATTTCTGTTAATATATAAAGTTAGGAAAAAAAAAGTTAAAGTTAGTCAGTTACCCCTCATGCTTTTCTAAAGGTGATAAATGAGATCCATTATTCCTGAAAGAAAGAGAATGGGGAAAAGGAGATTGCAGAGGTTGCACAGGAGGTCACTTCTAAACGCGGAAATGTTTATGTAGTACGTTTTTAGGGAATTCTGATGCACCTCCAGCTCTCAGATTAAAAAAATGAAACACCAACACAGAAAATAGATATATAAACCCCCTAAAAGCCAACTACCACTCTGTCTTAGACAAGCATCCAGACATATAAGAATCTAAAAGCGGTAAGGAGAGCATTGAGAATTGTTGTTCAGTCTTACCAGGTGAATTCCATCAGCAGCAATTTCGGTTATCCATATTCTTTCAACTCTACCCTCCATTCCATTATACGGTGTGAAAGCTTCAAAAACTGATGTCAATTCACGACTACGTTTCTTCACTACAGTACTTGGCACCTTTTTCATTCTTGCAGCAGGCGTTCCTGATTTCACAAATAAAATGGATATATAAACCAGTCACAAAAACAATGGCACTTTATACAGTATCATAGCACTTCAGCCTTCATTTTCGCCATGTTGGATACACAACTTACTATGAGTTGAAATCTCTGCAAACATGTTAAGGGTACAAAATGTACAAACTCCAAAATGAATGAATTAACCCAGCTATAGACCCAAGTGGAAGGATGATTTATCATAAGCTTCTGCAGTTTACCCTTTTTCTTTATCACCTTATTGGTTCCAATGATATTACAAAATAATTGGCAAGTTGAATAAGAGGTACTAAAGTTTAAATAGTAATTTGAACCCCTGATCAGTTTTGCTGTCAAGACTAAAGGTCTCACAACATGATCTCAAAGTTATTTGGACCAAGAGGTCTCATGTCTGAATTCCTGGATACCATATAAAAATACAGAACAACTTGGAATGATATTTGAATCCACATGTATGTTTTTAGCCATGTGATCAATCTGTTAATTACATTTGGCCAAACATATCAAAAGCATATTAGAAATTAGAAGATATTAAAGGATACTTTCCATTTAATTGAAGCTCTCAGGACTAATGTTACCTCAATAACATGAACACATCATTTTGCTCTAGAGTGGTGTAGAAGAAAAATTTAATAGTTATAGTATTTAATCATGTTATGCTTGCTTAGGTTTGGGGATTAGAGATATATGACGCCTAGATCCACACTGCCATAGTCAAGTCCATGCAACATAAGGTCATAGATGCTCTTATGGTGAATAATGTTAAAAACTACAGGACAAACAGATTCTTTTAACATGTAAGCTGTTGTATAACTAAGCAGATAATGAAATCTAATACATCATTCTCAATATAAAAATCGCATACATCAACAATTAGAGAATATAATTAAAATAATGTAACTAAATTAAGAATTCTTTAAACGCATTATAAAAATCCATAAATAGAACCCAGGAAATAATATATTTTTCACAATGAGGAATTAAGTGCAGATTAACCAGAATTTTAGTATCCACCTACATGCATGTGGAAACGATGCTTATAATTTGATTCCATTCATAATTCCTGATCTTTTCTATTTTGTTCATAAATTGGATAGATGTCTTCCCATATCCCCAAATCAATAGTTATAGCCTTTTCTTCTGCCTCAACATCAGAATGCAACTTGTGATAACTTCATGCAATCATTATGACTTTATTAAAGATGGTCAAAATTTGGATATCTAGCCAAGAGTTCTAATCCTAATGCTGATAGCTTTTGATTCACTTTGGCTTAAATTGCATAAACAGCCAAGGCTTGTGGAAAAGCAAAAACTTTTGGCGAGCATTTCAGTTAAAAAAAAAAAAAAAGGACTTTATGAAAACTACCTTCGTTATGTTCATGGAGTTGAGGTTGGTGTGGGTAGTTTTGCTAAAACGAAACATTATATGGAGTTCAATATTTAAGTATCAAATACATTATTGTGGTTTGCTTTCCCCAACTGGAGAGTTTCATCCATAAGGCTACAGTGTAGCTGTAAGCATAAACTTAAAAAGAAAAATGAAACACACACACAGCCACACAAAAAAGGACTAATCTTAGGACATTGACATGAACCTTAATCTATCATAATCAATGAAGAAAAATTAACACTGATACTTTAAGCAATGTTAAATTTTCCTGAAAGAAGCAAATACCTCCCACAATATATAAAGCACTTGCTTGGTCACTTCACAATCTATCTTTGGTCATCCAAAGAAACATAAAGTAATTTGGCCAAAATACATTATATAGTTATTGCTATCTCTCAATTGTTAAAGTTCAGCTCTATACAACATGAAAGGCATACCTGGCCTTGGATAGAACTGTGAAATGTGAACTTGGGAGAACTTGTACTCCTCAATAAGGCCAACAGTCTGAGCAAAATCTTCATCCGTTTCACCTAAGCAACATGAAAGAATGAGCATTACATCCTCTAGCACATTTTAACTAAGACTTTGGACATCTAAATACTACAAAGGTCAACATTATTGACAATAGTTTGCAATCATACATAAATAAAATCCAATTCCAATCAGTTAAGGAAAGGCAAGATATTGTCTCTAATAGATACTCCCAAAACTGCAATGTTTCCAGTGGCATAAAGTTAACCAGAAGAAAATTACCATGACGCCAGCAGAAGGTCATTTTGCAGAATTGGCACACAACTTACATTTATGGGAACCAACAAACATCAGCATATTTCATTTCAGCACTTACATGTCAGAGAAATTTGAAAGGAGTAGCAATAAGGTCATATACTAACCAGGGAACCCACAAATTATATCAGTTGCAATCTGCATCCCTGGGACAAGGGCAGTCAAGGTGTCTACCACAGTCCTGAAATCACTAACAGTATATTCCCGATTCATTGCCTGAGACATTAGAGCAGTCAGAAAGCTCAGAGAACATCACGAGGTGACATTCCAGGTATCAACCTTTGACTATATTTGAACAGAAGATAAAAGACAGCAAGATTAACAATGGTTATCACTAAAAGAATAAAAGGAGTGGCAAAGAGACAATTAAATGAACAATCTGTTGACTTACAGTCAAGACAGCATCACTCCCAGATTGGACTGGTACATGAAGAAAGGTGTACACACATGGGTGCCGCAAAACTTCAGCTATTTCTTTCAAGTGCTCAAGAATGAAAGGAGGATTGGTCATCCCAATTCGAAGCATTGTGCTTCCATCAGGAGGAAGTTCCGCAACAAGAGCATTCAATAAAATGGGAAGGCTAACCCCAATGTCACGACCTACAAAATTTCAGGACACTGAAATTGTTCAAAAACTCATATGTAAAATCTCAATTAAGTATAATATGTTACACTATATTATAAGACTGTTAGGCAACTGCCAAAACCCTTTGACCCATAAAACTAGGTGATTCAAAACTCAATTACAAATGCTTGGGGAGATAATTTCACATTGATCTGTTTATATATAAAGGATAAAACTGAACAGATTCCGTGTATTACAAATTAGTGGTAACCATTTTGCTTACAAGAAAACTTCACATTAATAAGTGAATTATGAATCAGATAGAGCACTTAAATACCAACCAAAAGCCCATAGAAACAAGAATTCTTAAAAACATGTGATGCTTTAAATTACCAAATGCTCCAGTATCTTCGCTGCTCAACCATATTTCCTTAACTCCCTCAGCAATAACATTTTTTGCACGGTTTACCTGAAAAGTTGAAATTTGAATAAAAGAAATCCTGCTAGCATCTAAATATTAATTATGAAAGTTGCAAACTTACAAGGCTGTCAACAGTGTAGCTCCCTAAATGGCCTCGAGCATGCTTTGTCTTGCAATAAGTACAAGCACCTAAGCAACCAACATTAATTGGAACAATCTCAACAAAATTGTTCTTTCTCACCTGTTGGAAAAACCAAGTGAAATTTATTCCCAGAGAAAAAATTATCACTCTATCTCCAGATTGGAGAATGATTCCAGGCAATTGCAAAAAACAGTTGTTGAACAGGTGGTAATTATATAATAACCCAAAAATTGCTTCTCAAAGCTATTCCAATAAAAAAATGAAATAAAATAGTTTATCATATTTATAACTCACACCTTCGGGAGGTCAAGAGCTGGTAATGTTTTGCGTTGCAAAAGCCGCACCTCATGACCTTTCAAAGTCTCTTCAACAACTTCAACAACACGGTCAATTTGCTGGACTCCGACTATACTGACTCCTTCAAGCTCTTTTATGTCTCGACTTCCTTGTGGCACACACCCAGCAACAACCAGAGGTCTTTTTGCACTTTTACACTTCTTTATTAGAGTGTCCATGGCAGACTGGCTGGGGGACTTTACAGTGCAACTGTTTAAGTAATATGAATTATCAATGCACGAATACTACCCAGTAAAACTATTAGAAAGGAAAAACACTAGTTTGCACATATATGAATCACTGTTGCTTAAGAAACAACTTGGTAGGGTAGTTATGAGTGGCAGTAGCTTGGTGCAGGCTTCTTAATTTGATTAATAATTCTGGTCTTCTGGGCTCTTTTCTTTATCTCCTATTCACTTGATTTTAATCTTATGATTATTATGAGCTTTCATGACCTATTTATGTATAGCCTTTATGTGGACAGCTCGTTCACCCTTCTGTAAAACTTTTTGCTATGAACTTATCATTTGTTGTTTATTATTAAAATTAAGTAAATAAATAAATAAATAAAATAACAAAACAACTAGGCAGGGAAAACCCACAGCAGAGCATATACATACAGCATTAAGTATCAACCTCTTACTGCATCAAATTCACAAAACCAAGTCATCAAAAGCTCATATTTCATTTTGATCCAGTTGAAAAGTATTGCATGGTTCATAACAACACAACTTTGGGTCATTGATATAAAACTTAGGTAAACAATAAAAAACTGAAAGAAACAAAAGAGTAGTAACACCAACGTATTTATCAGCCAAAGGTCAGCCTCCTCAGGATTGTCACACAATGCATAACCAAATGCTGAAAGCTGACCAGCCATATATTCACTGTCACTCTGAAACAATGAAAAAAATGAGAGAAACAAAAGAATCAGAAGAACAAAAGTTGAAGCACAAAAGAGGTCCATCTCTGCAACGTATCCAAAACTCAAGGGCAAATATGCATTTATATCACTGTGGTAAAACAGATAATAACTTTAACCACTAGGGTCAAAATTATAGATATAATTTAACCAACAGTCCTGGATAACACAATCTGGACAGAAAAAGTGCTGTAATTAAACATAGCATGCTCATCTCTGCAGTTGTAAGTATTTTCAGGAGTAAAGCTCCTTAGAGTATGAGAATAGTAGGCCATAACTCATAAACTTCTTTTGTCAAAAATATGCTACTAAATCAGCCCAAAACTTACTTACTATTAAACATCTCAAATCATACAAAGTTGACATAAAAAGTATAAAAATTAAAATTGTATAAAAAGTAAAGCCTTGTTACACCTATATGCTCATAATGTCATAATAAAAATCAATGTAGTACAGATATTATGAGGGGTAGATATTGTGCCAATTTTTACATATTTCCATGACATATCCTTCTGCATGGTTATTGTTTGTCCTTTAATCAGTATAATCTGTAACCATAAATATCCATTTGGAGCATAAAAAACAAAGAATGCAATAATTTGTGTGTCTCTAGCATATGAATCCCACCTATACTTCTATTAGATGTCTCTCACACTATTCTTTAGACTTACTAAGAGTCTAGCACACACATAAAGAAGCCTCCACTTTCTGTTTGTCTCTGATTGCGGCAGTACACAAAAATCTCCAGAAAGTTTTTCAAGTTGGTTTGCCAACAAAAGTGGCGCCTTAAAGTTCACAGTCCAATCAAGGACTGACAGCAAAAGGTTGTGGCGGATCAAATATTGAAGCTGGTGGCTAACATGTATTTTCCCAAGCTAAATGTGTTGTATTCTTAATATTTAGGTAATATAAACAAATTATCCTCAAAACCGACATCTCAATGATTAATCCTAAATTCATTTTATTAGGGAGATAATTACGCATTATCATAAACAGTATAACCTATATGATAAATTTAAGGAAATTTTTTATATTTGAGTACCATGCAAAATTAACTAATACATAAAATAAGGTTTTTTATTTAAAATGTACCATGAATTAAAGAAAATTAGCTTATTGATCAAGTACAATTATCATAGATTACGTATGGAGGTAGCAATAGGTAGCTAAATCTTGAAGCAAAACCATTTCAAACTCAATATTTATCTACAGTTATCTGTTCATATATAGATTCGGTTACACATAAATTCCTTATCGTATTCTGTTATTGAAAAGATTGTACTTCCACTTCTATTATCTATAGTTTATACTCTCTGTTTCCTTTTTTCATTTTTTTTATCATTTGCCTCTCATGTATATCTACATAACAAAATGGAATGATATCATGGACACTAAATTTGAGAACGTAATTTGACCAAACCAATCATCCAATCCTACAATAGCCAAGTAACCCACGATTTTGAAAAGCCCTTTGTTGTCCACTTGTCAAGCTTACTGCATTGATCTTTAAAAACATCTCAAACCAAGCCTAGGACAAACAACAAAACTACAGTCACATGCTATGAACACAAAGTAGAAAAGTACCCAACTCCAACTAGTTTGGAACTGTGCAGAATACAGGGCTCTCCCTATTTATCACTAAACCATTTGTCTCGTCTCCCTAAATGAAACCTAGCAAACCAATTAAAGCAGTTTATAACTGAATCTTGAATTTGCTAAACAAAGCCTTATTGACAAAAGCAGATATTGTAAACAAGGTTGGAATGGAAAAGATGAGAACCTGGTTATGGGAGCAGCCAAAAGTCTTGATATATATGGTCTGGGTTCCAGGAACTTTGGAAGAGAGAGGAGCAGGTGCGTCATGGAGTTTGGAGAGTTTTGGGTTGTTTTTGTGCTTGTTCTTCCTGCTATTGACTCCAACAGCAGTGATAGGCAACCTGAAGCCTGGAGGAGCACCGCCGCCACCACCTACCAACAAATCTTCTATGTCTTCCATTTCCTCAATCGCTCACTCTTCTCTTCTCCTCTCTTCTCTGGGGAGTTGCGAGAATGAGAGCAGACGGTTTGGAATAAAGGGTGTTTACAACCGAAAGTCGAATTTACAGAAATAGCCTTTCTTTTAACTGCAATCTCAACATAATCTCGAATAAAAAAATTGGGGATAATATTAAACGCTATCTTTGTATTTTGGCTTAATTTAAGACTGAAAGTATATTTAATATTTTAATTAACTAAATCCATGAGATTTACCCAAAATCATCAATAAGTCTTTTTCGTTAATTTCCGATAACGGATACAGTAATTGAAGAGAAAAAAGACTATTATGCCCCTCTTCTATTACCTTTCTTAAGGAATAATATCAAACACCACCCTCATATTTTGACACTTTAATCAACTAAATCCTTGAAATTTACATAAAATTATCAATAAATATTTTTTACTAACGGACAAAAAAACAAAAGTGAAAAAAGACTACTATACCCCTAATTAAGTCTAGCTCAAATATAACATTTTAAACACTCTATAAAAATACAAAAATACACTTGAAATATAATAAATATAAAAGAGTTTTGAGGTATACATGTAAACTTAAAAATTTTGATTTTGGGCTTGATTAAAATTTTAAATTTGAAAGAAAGAACAAAAGTCATACACAATATTTATATTATAAAAATAAAAATCAAATTTGAAATTTCACAAACAATAGGCTTATTAAAGTTTTTATTTTTATAAAATTTTTATAGTCATAAAATTTCAAATTTGATTTTTTTTTTATAATGCTAATGTTGTCTATGACTTTAATTTTTTCTTTCAAATTTGAAATTTTAATCAAGGCCAAAATAAAACATTTTTAAGTTTATATGTGTGCCTCAAGACCTTTTTATATTTATTATGTTTCAAGGGTATTTTCGTATTTTTATAGAGTGTTTAAAATATTGTGTTTGAGCTAGACTTAATCAGTAGTATAGTAGTCTTTTTTCCACTTCTGTTACTCGGTCAGTTAATGAAAAATATTTATTGATGATTTTGGATAAATCTCAGGGATCTAGTTGATTAAAGTGTCAAAACATGAAAGTGGTGTTTGATATTGTCCCCCTTAATAATTAATCTTTTGTTTGTCTTTAAAAATTACCTTAGTCTATTTATCAAAAAACCCTCTTCGTTACTTTGTTACTTAATAAAAAATGTTAATTGATGATTTTGATTACAATATCAAACATGCTTTCCGTTTAAAATTAAGACAAAACACAAGGATACTATTTGATATTATTCCAAAAAAAAATTTATGTCATAACCATCAACCCGCGAAGCACCTTGCTGAGCTATCAAACTAAACGAGAAATTTCTTTTAGACCCTAGAAAATGAAGAAATAACACTCATCTCCTATTTAAATATAAAACTAACACTAACTCCGTAAAACTTAACTTCCATCAGTTATATTTAACGGTACTATAGTAAAAATCAAAATAAATATTAAACACTCTCTGATATACTAAAAAATAATAAATATACACCCTTTATTATAAAGTCGCATAAAAACCTTATTTTTTATAATCATTTGAAACTAATTAATATTATGAAGGCATTATCGATATTTTATTTACTAAAATATTTTAAAAAT
>JANLJB010030365.1:8819-23634 GCA_026212285.1 Bursera cuneata | reverse complement strand
TATATATATATATATATATATATATATATATATGTTATGTTTTCAAAAGAATGCTTGAAATGAATAAAACATAATTTACTTACTAAGCGAATAGTGGGTTTAATTTGTTGTAATTTCAATTCCCAGGTATGTAAGAATTCCTATTGAAGAATTTGTGGATTTGGGTAGTGAAGTTTCCATTGTTGGTTGGTTTCAATAAGACCCTTATGAGGTTTGCATATTGGATAACCTTATCTCTATGATTTTTTTTTTTCAAATATCCCAGATGTCATCTAGCTTTACTAATTATCCTGAAAATTTCTAAAATTACAAGGGATGAATTTGTTGTTAGGATAATCTTTGGGGCAATTTGAAATAGTTTTAAGATCATTAGGGGTTAGTTGAAAAATAATAAATCAAGGGGCCTTATGTTTGATATAATTTAAGTTTATACCATAATTTGGTTTTGTTATCATATATACATATATTCCACCGTGTAAGAACCTTCTTATACATACACAATTTTAGCCATACACACATTGACAAGAGATGTCGAAAGCATGTATTTAATATTCATTCCTACGCTTGACAAGCATTAAAAAGAAATTAATATATATATATATATATACTTATTAAACTTGGGTTGATTAATTTATTGTGTTGTTACTTGCCAACTTTTGTGTGTATTTGTAATTTTTTAAAGCAAACCTTATAATTATAAACAGTGAAACCATTTGACTTATAATTAGGGGTACTTGGAAAAAACTCAAATTAGGGGGTTTTATGAAATTTGATCCACTTATAAAAAATTTGGACGTAATGACCCATCAAGTGCTTAACGGTAGCAGTCAAACATTATTAAACAACATTCAACACAGATAGATGGCAGTATCTGACGCTCGACGGGCATATTCTAATGTTGACGGACACTATTGAACATGTCTGATATCGTAACATTCTACAGTTGGTGCAATTGAGACACGTAGTATGCTTTACATTAGACATCACAAGGTCATTTTCGTGAAATTGGAAAGACAATGTATATGTGCTGTCCTTATATAGTCTAATTGATTCTCTCACGGTCTTGTATTCCCTTTGAAAACTTATTATATTCCAAACAATGACATATATACTATTCCGAGTATAATTTCTGAAAATGATGATAAACTATTCCCAATTCTAAGTATATCTGTAACGCAAAAGGTGATTAAAAGGGTATGAGATACAAGTTTTAGCTCGGCAAGGAAATTTTAGAATCCAAAAATTTCGCAATCAATGTAATTGGGTTAATCGAACTTCATGTTTTGACGTTTTCAACTTGCATTTAAAGTACATTTTGCACCTATTCAGATCATGATGGCGACGCACATATCATAAAGTGTCACTTTAAAGGATAATGTAAGCTTTGACATGAAGCTGTTAATTAGGTGCATGCATTTATATTATTATTATTATTATTTTCTTTAGAATAAAAATTAATGATATTTACCACTTTTGAGATTTAATATTACGAAAATACTAAAACCAAAGGGTAAAATAGAAAATTATGAGATATTTTTATAAATTTGTTAAACTTGAGGGATGAAAGGCATTTAAAAAAACTTTAAGGAAGGAGATTATCATTTAACATATTCCTTTTTTCAGTTGAGATCTTCGAATGGGATATCGATACCTGAATTTAATTGAATCCCTTTCTTAAATTGAGTATTGGGATGGTTGATCCTGGATCGACTTATGGATTAACCTATATATCTTCTTATGGAACCTAATCCTAAATTTTAGATTAATTTACTAAATTAGAAGTCTAAGGATTAAAACAATTCATATATATTAATTGTCATAACATTATATATATATATATAAGTAAATTAAAAAATAATTAAATTAGAGAGTTCGTTAAAAATGGACTCTTCTTAAAAAAAATTAAATATCATGACCCATCTGATACTCGATGTTTGATAGTCGATATTTTAGATGTTAGGCATTATCTGACGGTGTTGGACACAATGTTAAACACACTAATAAAAAAATAAAAAAAAAATTAGTTTGTTAGATTATTAGACAAAGTCTATCATCTAAATTTTTAGGCACTGGTCCATTCTTGTAATTCTTTTCATAAAAATTAATACAACATAAGGATATTAAATATGTATATATATATATATAAAAGAAATTGTTGTAATAATAATATATATTGGAAACTTTAAGTTGAGATATATATATAAATATGGTAGATAATTAAGTTTGTTCATATTCGAAGCTGTTTATTCTATGAAGTTCCTGGACAAAAAGAAACATTAAAGAAGAGTCTACTGGTGAAGTTTTAGATAAGAAGAAGATGTAGAAAAGAAGAATATTGACCAGTTTATATTATACATGTAAAACTTCAAATCGAAGACGTAAACAGTGGATTTTGATTTTGATGATATAGATAGGCATTAATATCGGTGGCATCCACTGTTGATCACAGCCGAAAACTTCAACTTTAGTAAACCATTTGGAATATGACTCTTCAATTGAATGATCACTTGGGACGTTAGAATATATAACTAATGAGAACGACTTATCATGTATGTTATACTATTTATTTTAATCATTGTATAAGAATATGGCATATTAATTGCGGAATAATTCTAGAAAACTCAGACTATTAGGGTGCTCAACGTATTGTTAGATTATATAATTTTTAATTTCAACATTAATTTGGAGAATACTACTTATTCATTTGCAAGTATATCAACCCCATAAGCTGTAATTAAGCCATAAACTGTTGTTAATTGAACTTAATAGCTAATGTTGAACAGTCACAAAAACAGAATGTAGGTGTGGCAAGGATACCAAAGCAAAGAATATTGACTCAAAAACATCTTATATTTTATCAGGAGGTGAAAATTAATAAGAGATAAAAACTCTCGAAATGTAGAAATTTTATGAAATTATTTAATATTAATTAATCTAAAAATATATTTATTCCCAAGTTATTAGAAGTTCTAATATAGTAAGTAATACTTGAGAGAGAGACTCATGAAGAGTAAAATGTATTTCAAAAGGACTTGGTCAACCCGAAGTCTGGTCAAACCGTGACCACAAACATAACAAAAGAAAACGCAAAACAAAGGAAATCAAACCACGGCAACGAAACAACCACCCGGGGTGGTCGCTGCCACATCATCATTGGCCACGTCATCGGAACACCTCTACGAGTTACAGCCTCTGCCGCGTAAGTAGGTAATAAGTGAAGAGTTAAAAAACATTTAGAAAAAAAAAAACATTTAAAACGAGGAACGCTACGGCCACGCGAACGCTGGTTCGGATGGAATCGATAGGTTGAGCGCGAGTATCGCGTTGACACAAGCGGGGTTGCTAGGCTGGTACGGACAACCTTTTTGCACAAATCCGCTATATATAACCAACTTTCGACACCCCATACCCTCCATTTCGTAGCTAACTCCAAACCTTTTCTTCTCCGAAATATACAACAACACTACTTTCTCTCTCAAACTAAAGGCGCTTCTTCTTCTGTGTCTCTTTCTCTGTTTCTGTGTCGTCTTCTTCTTCTTCTCGTTTGTCTTTAACATATTGATGGAGTTTTGTCTTTCTTTGTTTTCAGTCTTACATTCTAAGCTTATCAGAAGATCATGATTAATTAACTTAATTATTTTTGTCATATATATTAGGAGAGTTAATTAAGTTAAGCTCTTTTTTTTTTTTTACATTTAGTTTTTTTTTCCCGATTAATTAACGTCGGAGGATAAAAGAGAGGATGTTGCAGCAGGACATGTTTCATCAGCAGGAGCAGCTTCGAATTGTAATTTTCTGAATTCTAAAACTGGTTTTTCTTTTCCTTTTTCAATGGATTATTAATTTATTATGGTTTTTGTTATGATAATGCTTGTTAGCTAGCTAATAGGTAGAGTTACAAATAATGAATATATATGTAAGTTAAAATTCTTATATTTTTACGTTGTTATATTAACTTTAATAAAAATGGGGTCTGGGATTTGCTTTGCTTTTGCTTTTGCTTCTGCAGTTCTGGGCTTCTTTAGCTTTAATATATTTTTTGCTTTTTCTTTCTACTGATGTCGTTTTCTGTTGGATATTTTATATGTCATCGTATCCTTCTTTTCCCTTTATTTAATTAATTCTTTTCACACGTTCATCCGAAATCTACAATTTACTGCAAATGTCATGCCTTATTTTGAGGCTTTGCTTGACTTGAAGAAGGATTTGCACCAAGTTTCCTTTTTTAAAAAAATAATTAATTAATTAATCAACTTCTTTTTTTGACCATTTTCAATTATATTTTCATCACTTGTGTTTTATCTTGTCGGCAACGTAAAAATCCCTCGTGATCCACCTTTCAAATTAAAATAAAATTTCTTTTTCGACTTAGCAACTCGTATCACTCTCTGAGTTTCTGAAACAATTGTCGAAGCTTTTCTGTGTGCCCACCAAAAAAAAATAAAAAAATTGTCATTTTCTTAGGCCACGCATCAGTATCTCTCTCCAAAGCAGCAATCTGATCTCGTCCATTCTATTTTCCCCTTTTGATCATTATGGAATAATATTGACTTTTTATGCTTCTTGTTTAAGCTTTCTAATTGTGTTGAAGGAGGGGCTAATTAAAGAGAGAGCACCTCACGTGGATAACATAACGCATTCTTTTGAAGTGCTTTTCAATTCCAATTGTTTGTTCGAATTGAGCTATTTTCTATATACTGAACAGAACTAACATACCATGAACTTGCTTGATTGTTAATGTTATTGACTTATTGCTTCTACTGGTTACGTTAGTTCCTACATGTCACATGGAGCACAGATACACATCTTTTCTACTTTGCGCAAAATATCCACTATTAGATTATCTTCTTTTGCTACAACTTGAGTGTTCTTTCATCATATTTAGAACTGAGATTAGTGCTTGGCAACCATAGCATGAACTTGGTTCCATTTTCTCATTAAATTCCCTTTCCAATGTTCCAAATGAGAGAGAAAATAAAGAAAGTGACATGTTGCAGTAGCTATAACTACAAGGCCCTATTAGTTCAAAAGCTTGGACTGCAGAATATTTTAGCTTTTTCTAAGTTCTAGTTTTCTTTTCTTAAATGATGGTCTATGCTATCGCCTGTTTGTTTTGGATCAATTTATAAGAATCTGATTCAAACCCATCTTGAAAAATTATGAAGAATCATGTCTCTCGTATGGCTATAGTAAAGGTAATGATGACTATTAATTATATTAATGTTACAAGTCAGATGTTGAGGAGCTTTTGCATGTGTTGATCAAGTAGCTATGTTATTACTATGTGGTCTACGTTTCACGAGCTTAAATTAACATTGCGTTCCATTGTTTTACAGGAGGATATTTCGAGTCCGATTAGTGCTCAGATTTTTGATTTCTGTGATCCTGAATTGTTTTCAGAAACTCTGCAGAACTCTGAGGTTACTTCTTGTTCAAACGGTTGCTATGAAGAGAATTCCTCTTATACAAACAATCCCTCTTTGCCAGCCGATCAGTTAGACAAGTTTAGCAATAGCTACCAAGACAACAATGCTAATGCTAACCCACCCACGCCAGCAACCACGGCCACTAGCACCACCACCACCAATACTGCAACAACTAACAACAACAACAATAGCAACTTGTCCATAATCTTTGATTCCCAAGATGAGATTGACAATGACATCTCTGCTTCCATAGACTTTTCTCCCTCTCCTCCTTTCTCCGTCCCTCCATTTGTCTCAACCCAGCAGTATCAGTTTGACTTCTCTTCAGTGCAACCTCAAATCCCGATATCTGATGTTGTTGTGGACGGACTTTCCTCTCAGTACCCTGTTGCATCTCTTCTGGGGCCTCCTCCATTACCAGCAGTTTTTGAAGAAGATTGCCTCTCCTCCGTGCCTTCTTCTTATGTGCCTTTGAACCCTTCATCTCCTTCATGCTCTTTCCTTGGTCCTGCCCTGGCAGCATACATGCCTGCTGGGACTATGACTGCAACATTATCTGCTGACAGTGCTTCTGGGATTTTCGCCGGAGGCATACTTAGAGGTTCTGAACTCCAATTTCAGGAACTTGACTACCAGGGTGATAATGGTGGAATTTACTGTCCCGACTCACTGCAGCACGTTTTCAACCCTGGTGACCTACAGGTACGAGCACTATAGATAAAGTGAATAAGTACATAGAACAAGGAAAAAGTTTACATGGTAAAGTTAAAGAAAAGTTTCAGTACCGTATACCGTATGGCCACTTTCCTCCAGAATTTTCTACATGGCATTATTTATTTATTTTAAATAATAAAATATTCCTATATGTTTGATCAAATGCTATTGAATTGAACTAGTATACTGTATCGAGTCAATAATTGTTAATTACTAGATTGAGAATATAGCTAGCTAATTCTCAGAAGGAAGAAAAAGTGAGAGAACATTGGATTCTTTATAATAAATATAAGATTCCTTGGAGATCTTTACTCTACTCTATAAGATCGTAACACAAAGATTAGATTATATTTAAGATTTTGGTATTAAAAAAATTATCAGAACGCAAAAATAGTATTATTGATTATTTTCCTTTGTAACCCTTTTTTTTTTTTTTTTGGTTGAATTAATTCTGTCAGAAGGCACTTAGTGGTGAGAGTCAACAACTTGTGGGAGGGACTAGCAGCTCTACTCCTATGGTAACGGAGATCTCAAGTTTGGAAGATCCAACTTTTAAAGTTGGTAAATTATCTGTTGAGCAAAGGAAGGAGAAGATCCATAGGTATATGAAGAAAAGAAACGAGAGGAATTTTAGCAAGAAAATCAAGGTATCTCTCTCTCCATCACATATTTGACATAATAATAATAATAATAATCAAATATGTAATTAATCTCACTCTATGTACATGCATATAAATATGCAGTACGCCTGCCGGAAAACCCTTGCCGACAGCCGACCTAGAGTTAGAGGAAGGTTTGCTAAGAATGATGACTTTGGAGAGATCCCTAGAACAACTTGTAGCAATCATGAGGAGGATGACGACGACGAAGTAAGATAGATAGCCGTTATCAACAAATGTTAACGTTGTTAGCAGACCATAACCCTTTCTGTAGATATCCTTACTTTACACTATTTTGTTATTAATTTATTGCAGGTAGTAGTTAAGGAAGAAGATGATATGGTTGATTCCTCAGATATCTTTGCACACATCAGTGGTGTAAACTCTTTCAAATGCAACTATCCAATCCAATCCTGGATATGATCATCCCTCGCTAGCTAGTAGCTAGTTTTGCAACATGAGCATCTCTTCAATTTTGCACAGGACCCTATTTCTTCAGCCAGGAAGGGTTTCTCTGGCTGGGTTTAATAAACAAAAAAAAAAAACAAAAGTAAATAATTGGGGTCACTATATTATATGAATAACTACTGAGAGTCAGGATTATATAGGCAGTCAATAACAGTGTAATTATTTGTAGATAATTTTCACCTTTTATCAACTTCTAAGTCCATGTAACCGGGCAGCATCTTGGTGGTGGTCTGCACCGATCAATGCTAGGTGCACAAATTTATGTGTAGTTTGTTACTCAAAATGTAAGTAAAAATGCGTAGTAGCTTTACTTTGTGACTTTGTTGAGTCCAAAACGGTTCTAATTATAATATAGTTGGCGCATAGTCAACCCTGGGGTTTGCTTTTTATGAGCTTGTGTAATAAGTGTAAAGAAAGGTTCTTCTTAACCATGTGGCAATGTAAATTTTGCTTTCACTTTAGAATCAATATTCACACAGCTTTACATATGTTATATATTTCTAATACTATATTACATAATGTCTATGAAGTAGTGTTAATAGATATTTGGATTTCAAATCTAAGAATTCTTATTAGTTCATCTATGGTGTTTATTAACTTAACATCTCTATTTCTGAAAGTATTAGTTAAAAAACTTCTGTTGAGTTTTTATTACATGGGCTATGTTTTCAAAGCTTTTGCCATCACAAGATCAATTAATCTTGGGGCCACACATGAATGATCTCATTACTTTTGGGGCAAGTTGAGTAGATGAGTTATGCAATTCAAGCAACATAACAACCGAGAACATTGCCCAACAAAAAGCTTTATAGGATATTAGCCCTTGCATCAATACCTTCATGACTCTTTGTCAAGTGGTTTAATATGGCCCAATTATCATATGAGCCAAGTTTCTGGAGGCCCACTTTAAAAAGGTCTCCAGAAAAAGGGAAATTGTTCACTCCACAAAATGATAAATATTTATCTTAGAATATGTATTTCAAATGAGAACTTTGAGTCTTTGAAATAAGACTTAAAAATATAAGATTATTTATATATTTTAACGACACGAAATGTTGAACATCTACATTGACTAATATTACTTTTTCAAATAATTGTCTCAAATTCTATTTCATCGTATATGTCAAATGATGTGACATTATTATATCACTACTATACCATCTACATAATAAATATCAGATCATTTGAAATATGACAATACATAGAAAGATTTAAATGTTCATAAACAACTTAAAAATTTGTATTTCAAAATTTGAAAATCAAATATGACAATACATAGTTAGAAAAACAATCCTAGAATATGATGTAGGTCAATATGTCGAGATTTAAAGTCCTTCAATTCAAATGATAGAAGAGGATAGGACCCAACTCACCAAGTACCCCAACAACAATTCAATATTCACCACAAAAGAAAAAAAATAATTAAAATTCAAAGATAGATTCCTAACAAATTAAAATTCAAAGAGAAGAAGTTAGAGAGGAGAGAAGCAATACTACAAAAAAGTAGTTTGTCCTTGGCTTCCTATTCATAAGTCAATCTTAGAAGTCACAATCAAAATATAATTTCTTAGATGCCCAAATGCAAGAACTTGAGCTCTACATTTTGACAAACGAATGCTATAAAGTTAGGTAACATGTAGTATGTAGACTTTTTGATCCCTACTCAACAAAACACTTGCAATTTTTCAAGTTAGTTGTTGCTTAGACGGTTCCTACATGAACAGCTTTCCACATCAATCAAGAATTTTTAAAACTAGATAGATTCATTTCACAATTTTCAAAATTTTCAATTGTGAATTGAAAGATTTTTTTAGTATACCCACTATGTTTTTGTTTTTAGTAGCCGAAAGTGACCCATCTAAAATGCTATATTCATTCATATTAAATACTTGCATATTGAGAGGAATTTCAAATTTACATTAATTGGATTTTCTTTAAAGATACAATATAAAACTCATAACCATTAATTTTCTTGTTCTAAAATTAGAATGGATAGGGGTATCTATGGGCACACCAAATTTGATGATAGTTAAATGATTTTGAAGGTTGTTTATGGTTAAAATTTATTATTATTATTGTTTTTTGCAAAATTTAATCCTATTATATCATCAACCCACCAATCCAAAATGACATGCTAATGCCAATAAACAAAAAAATACAGAAAGCCCATAAGAATATGTGTCTAACCCATGTTCTCGTTTTTGTTTTGGGTTTGATTAAGATATCTACATACTCTTCTGATTTAATAAGACAATAGACTTGTAAATATTCTCTTTGTCATCATTAATTTAGGATTAGAATATCATGACAGACAATTGATTAATAATCAATAGTGTATAATTGTTGACACTGAAGCACCACAAGCATTTCGCAATCGTATAAGAATTCAAAGCATTAGATAAAAAGGTCAAATTGATCAACCAAAATGAAATAATTATCATATTATATTATATTATATTTTATAGTTGATAGGTTTTGGTGCACATGGACATGATAGTTGTGGATCTAATCACAACACCCAACTGCTAGTAGTGGAAGTTCTATCTTCAGCATAGAGTTGTCCATCAATTAAAATAAATAAATAAAATAAAAATACTACATAATTAACTAATAATATTGCAAAATGTAATAATTTCTAGAAGTAAGTCCATATTGGTCTATAATCATCTGGACCAAACTCAAAACTGTTTATTAGAATTCTGGCAACAGAAATTGAATGTTTTAGAAAATTATTTCCATAAAATGGCTTCTAACAAGTAGTTAGTATACATGAATAATTTTTTTTTTCTCATTATTGGACAAATGTCAACTGTCAACATAGTCATAACATTTAATGGTTTAATTTCAAATTTATTTATACTCTTAAATTTTAAATAATGACTTTTATCTCATTTATTTATTGAGGTAATGAAGAGGTTATCACTCTGTCATCAATTATCAAGTCAACCCAAGTCCATGAGCTAATGGAAGTTGTGAACCATGTGATTAGAAAATGATTGTTGATTGATTGATTTGCGTTTACATTTAACATCACATTTACAATGTTGAAGGTCAATCAACATTCAATACCAAAAACAGGAAAAAGAAAAAGACTTAGACTGTTGTAATATTACCGCCCAATTAATAAATATTTGGGAAGGAAGAATATGATAAAATTAAATTAAAAGGCAGCAATGAATTAAACTAGTTAGGCACAGTTGCTGAACACATGGGGGACCTTGAGATTGTACATGTACTTGACCACACCCATTCTCTGCCTCTGTCTCTCACTCACATGTTCCTGAAATATTGACCACCAAAACCAAAAACAATGTAGAGAAGAGATAATAAAGAATGAAAACAAGTGTCCATGTCAGCTGATGTGCCTCCCTCTATTTGTCAAGTGACCCCATCCCGCGGCCTTAGTGGAGAGAACTCTGTATCTATCGTGCGTACCAGCTCACTCCTCAATGCTCATCACCTCTCAATTGGGGATTTATTTCAACTTTGGACGAAACTTGGCTTGATACTAGGAAAACAGCAGAAAATAAAATAAAATAAAAATCGAAAAAATTTTAAATGACCCCACAAACCAAAATTCCACAAACAAACGTGGCTGACGCCCTACTTTTCTGCTCAAGTTGGTTTTTTTTTTCGCTTCACTTTCTCTCTCTGCAGCCTAAAAATCCAGGAACTGTTGTCTAAAACAGTTGCAACTTTGAAAAAAAATTATGTTTTTTTCAAGTACATACATTGGTTTTTTTAGTTTTCTTGCTTTACATCCGCCGCAGTTTGTTTTTAGTTTGAGAGTTTTGTTTATTCTTCTTCAACATTGAACGTGATTCTTTGACCTTGGTGGGGGGCGAGAGTGAGACCAGAATTGAAGTATAGTCGGCCTGCTTCTCTTTCAGCTTGGTTTTGTTGTGTTTCATTTGGGTTTGGTGTGGTTTTTGGTTTCTTGGATCCATTTCTTCTGGTAAGAAAAAGTTGGTTCCTACCTGTTTATTTTATTCATAAAAGTTTGTAACTTTTTTGTTTATCCATGTTAATAACTACTTTATGGATTCATTTGCAATAGTTAATCATGTTTAGCTTGTGGGGTTGTTTTAATAAAGGTCTGTACTGTTGAAAAATTAAGGCTTTCTGCTTTGGTATGGTCTTTTCTCTTTTCTTTATTCAACTAATTTGTGGACAATCAAGAGCTAGAGTAAATGTTTTTTATTTTGCTGAGTTGTTCTGAGCTTGAGCTGGGTTGTATTCAGTTAAGTTTGTGTAGATAAAATTAATACTCGGTTGCAGCAACCTCCTGGGGTTTCTTCTGCCTTCCTCTCTCTCTCTCTCTGTGCTATGGTATTGTATGCTTGATTGAGTTCAAAAGTGATTTCTTTTCTCGGAAATTTTTATTTGTGCAAGTAATGGCTTATTGTTGTCCTTATATATCCTTTTTTTTTCCCTGTTCTGTATTCATCTCACTGTTTGATATGATTATAAGTTGTAAATTATTCATTTTTTTTTTGTTGGTTGATTTCGTGTTATACTTAACGAACTTCGAGCTTGCTGTAACTTTGAATTTTTTATGTTGATTGCTGCCCTACTATTTTTGGTAGCTTGAGATTTGCGTTTCTTTATATTTGCCAAAAACTTTCCCGTTTCCTATGAGGAATAAAAACTTAGATATTAAGATGGGAAAGTACTTGTTTCTGCGTTTGGTATTCAAGTAACAACAACTGAGAAACACCTTTTTTTAATTTTTTTAAAAAAATTGTAAGCAACGGGATTCTGGTGTGTTAGAAACCAATATTTACCATTCTTCCAATTATTTAATGCTTTTTTCATTTCGTGATTTATTGATGTTACTTTCAGATTCCTTTTGATGTTTGAATTGCACAAAGAAAGATTCATTGTAACGAGATAGCTGTGCATTGTCAACTATCAGCCAGTGGGAGGTAGAAGATGGACCTCAACTTTGTCCACAATTAACAAGCATTAATGAGGCAGAAGATGGAGAATAAATTGGCCAATTCTCGGGAAGATGGCCAGGGAAAAGAAGATTCATTCAATAGCTCGAGTAAGGACACAGAATTATCTGGAGAAAACACTTTGGATTGTTCTGAATTAAAGACAAGAAAGTTGGTGAGAAGGGTAAATTCTGAGCGCACTCTGATATTAAATGTTAAGCAATTGCTGACTAGTAAAGATTTCCTAAAGAATTCGTTCTTTCGGAGTAATCATGGCTTAAATACTAAGATTCCAAAGCATGTGGTGACTCTAGATGAGCGATATCTTCGTCGTTGTCTGGAATTGATTCATATTAGTGCTTCGAAAGCAGCTCAATGCAACGTCTCTGTTAACTTGGACTCTGCAAATATGGGAATTTTGTGGGATGATATAAATCTGGTTAAGATTAGGAATGAAAATGCATTTGATTTGGCTAGGTTTGTTTTTGAATGTCCATTGGCAGCTGCGAGTGGGAATGCAGTCATTAGCCCTGGAGGTCAGTGCATTGTGGGTTCAATTATGGGTAGCAAGAGTATGATAAATATATTGAAGAGCCCTTTGTTAAGCAAAGTTGGTGCAGTAGATGGTGATGGTAATTTCAGAAGAATAACTTTGAATGATGTTAAAGGGTCACTAAGTTATGATTTTATGAGCTCTCCTGGTGGATTTAGTCGTTATTCATCTCAAAAGCTAGAAAAGGAAATGCATATGTCGGAAAACCATAAGCACCACGCTGAGACTGGCCATAATAGGGTTGCTTCGGTGTCAAGCACAAATTCTTCATGTTCAGATCAGTCTTCTTCTTGTGCTTCTGCCTCAGTTTGTCTAGGAATGCTCCAATGCATGTGGAAGGGTGGGAAACCACATTTTGTTTTTTCCGTAGATGAGAGGAGGGAGGTCTATGTTGCCAACTTGTCTAAGATTGCGTTAGGACGTGATAAGTCTCTGGACTATATGTACTCATTTTATTGGAGAAAAGGAGGCCAAAAGGAGCGTGAGGTTCATGGTAATGAGTCCCTTGTTGGTAAGATGAAGGTGTCAACTTCCATCACCCTCTGCTCGGACAATTCAAAAATTATGGAAACTCAGTTCACTTTATTTGGTATTAGTGAAAATTTAGTAGGACAGGTGCAAATGTCAGGCCATGATGTAAGGAAGAATAAGAGTTTATCTAAGAAGGTAGTGGAAGTGTTTAGAACTAGCCAGTCTTCGAAGCAGAGCACCTTCTCTAAATTTGGTGGGTCAAGTACCATACAGGAAAATTCTTCTTGGGACCCATTGCAAAATCTGAGCAATAATTTTGATGCACTTGGTGGTTCTAGCCTCTTTGAAAATGATCTTCCACCAAATCTTGAATTGGCTGCCATTGTTGTGAAAGACCATCTCCCTGCTAATTGTCCAAAGGAAGTTGGAGGTTGGGGCTTGAATTTTCTGAAGAAAGGAGGGGCCAAGCAAAATGTTGAGACTCAGAAAACCTCCGCGCCTTCTGCTTGTTGTGCTCGAGATACTGGTGATTGCTCGACAAGTATGGATATTCTAATTCCAGCAGGTTTTCATGGTGGCCCAAGAACAAGAAATGGTGGCCCTTCTGGTCTCATTGAAAGATGGACATCTGGTGGATGCTGTGACTGTGGTGGCTGGGACCTGGGCTGTCCACTCACTATACTTAATACCAGATTAAGCAAAAAAGAGGTTTTACCCGAAGCAGACATGCATGATGAGTGCAAGTCATTCGATTTGTTCATACAGGTGAATCTTTCTCCTTGTATTTGTTTCCTAATTACATTTTAAAGTTTCTGTGTTGATAGTCTTAATACAGTTTGCTTTTTCTATTTTTATCTTACAATATTGCTACCTTTCCTTCGTCCTAATTTGCATGGAAGAAATTCTCATGGGGTTTTGCTGTTTGTGATTGAAGATAAGCTCTGTATATAATCAGTTTGTGCTAATTTGCCTTACATTAGCTGTAGTGTGACTAGAAAAAGAAATATAACCTGCCTCTATACCTAGATCTGGTGGTTATTAAAATTGTTATGCCAATAATTTTATTAAACTGATCGGTAAATTTATTTATTTGTTTTGTTTTGGAAAGTAATGTGTTACAGTAATCAGCAAAGAGATGACCATGTCTCCAACTTCAATATTTCAGGGTTCAGAGCATGGTGCTCCCGCCTTGAAGATGGTGAATATCCGTGATGGTTTGTATTTTATTCATTTTCAATCAACTCTGTCAGCCTTGCAGTCTTTATCAATTGCAGTGGCATCTATTCATTCTCAAAGTCCCACCCTCAGACCTAAAAATGTACAGGAGTTGAACTAGTGGTTCCGGAATTGAGGTTTTTGTAGTAGTCGTAACTCTTTTACTGTATGAAAGGAGTGTGCAAGTCAAAATTTAAATATTTATACTTGAATACAGATGCTTATAGTTATGTTTTATAGTTGCAGTTTGTCTAGTGTCAGATTGTTTTTTAGGTTAGTTTTACTGATTGGGAATGTTATACTTCAATTCCCAGAGCAAAAAAAGCATTGTAATGTGTTCCTTTCTACGATTGAATGAATTTTTTTTTTTTT
>JANLJB010030364.1:0-23629 GCA_026212285.1 Bursera cuneata | reverse complement strand
TAAATCACTCAGAGGTCCTAGGATTAGCTTTATTTGTAACAAGCTTGGTGCATATGATTTATATGCTCCAGCTTGAGGGAGAGTGTTGAGTTATATGTAGTAAGAAGCAAGAAGTAGATGTTTGTTACTGTCTTAGTGTATATTTGTGTATATAATGAGGTGCCTAGCATTGTATTTTGATAGAGAAAATAATAGAGCCTATCTTCTGCTCTCTGTGTATATAATGAGGTGCCTAGCATTGTGAAGGGGTTAGTGAAGGCAGGGGTATTTTTGTCAAAGTGGAATAAGTTACTGTAACGGATGGCTATTGCATGAGAGAGTTTTGAGTGGGAGGCTATTTATCATTTCGCACCGTTCTGGGAGGCCATTTTGATAAATTTCCCATGATTTGGTAAGTTGGTCTTAGTAAGAGGCACATGAATGTAACAGTAGAGTAGTTGTATTTAGCTGAAGAGTGGTACTTGAAAAGAAATATGTGGGCGGCTGTCATGGGGATTACAATTGACTGGTGATGAGGGATAAGATGTTTTTTTGTGACAAAATCATAAAAATTTCTTCGTAGGGGCAGGGCAGGGCAGGGCAGGGCATTTCACCTGAATATTTTCGGGATATTTATATCTGGACCCTAGAAAAATTAAAAAATCCTTATCCACATTCTTATTAAATTTAAAACTAACAATGACCCCTTAATACTATAGCTCGGTTGATTATATTTAACGGTGATACAGTATAAACTCTAAAAAATTAATAACGCCCCTTGATATACTCAAAAATTATAAATTCATCCCTTGATTGTAAAATAATACAAAAACCTTTATTTTTAAAAATCTTTTGAAACTAATTAATATTATAAGAGTATTATTGATATTTTATTTATTAAAATAATATAAAATATAAAAATAAATAAAAATATTATAAGATTTTACAAAAAATAATAAAAATATATTTCATTTACTGAATAATATTTATAAATTTAAATAATTTATTGAATAATGTTTACGAATTTAAATAATTTATTAAATAATTTTAATAAATCAAGCAAGTAAATTATTTAATAAAAACTAAATAATTTTAGTTAATTTATTTGCTTAATTTATTAAAATTATTTAGTAAATAAAATATATTTTTATTATTTAAATTTAGTAAAATTATTTAATTTTTAGTAAATAATTTACTTGCTTTATCAATTAAAATGATTTAGTAAATTATTTAAATTAATAAATATTATTTAATAAATTATTTAAATTTATAAATATTATTCAGTAAATGAAATATATTTTTCTTTTTTTATAAATTTTTATAACATTTTTATTTATTTTTAAATGTTTTATATTATTTTAATAAATAAAATATCGATAATACTTTTATAATTTTAATTAGTTTTAAAATATTTTAAAAAATAAGTGTTTTTATATTACTTTACAATCAAATGGTGAATTTATAAGTTTTGAATATATCAGGAGGTGTTATTAATTATTTTTAGTTTGTACTATAATACTATTAAATATAATTAATGGAGCTACAACATTGAGGGGTTATTGTTAGTTTTAGATTCAGTTAAGATATGCGTAAAGACTTTTCAATTTTTTTAAGATCCATATATAAATATTCTAAATATTTTCTTGTAAACGTTACCTACCTACTTATATCATTATTATTATTATTTTAGGAAACATTAAGAAAGCCATGATGTAGGTTAATTTTAATATTACAATACGAAGTATACTGCTGGGTGCTCTAATTAACAAAGCATATATCTTAACTTAATCTCATCAAGGCACCGACTTTATTGACAATTAATATTAATATAATATGCTTGCTATTAAGTATCTAGGCGTAGGCGTAGGACGGCTAAACCCATGGTTATAACTTAATACAAAACTTTAACAGAGATTAACAATTGATGAAAGTCAATCACATGACATAGATAGGCATTGGTTGTTGATGTTTGATTTCTCTCAATGTTACTATTATATTTGAATTAGTCTAGCAATAGTTTTCGTTATTTTCATTAGTTTGGCAAGTGGCTCTTCATATGCATTCTTTTAAAATAATAATAATAAAAAAAGAATTAATTAATCACACCCCACTTGTCAACCCAATTATCGTATTCTTTTGATGGGAATAATCTATCTTCATCAACCATTAATTAACCGTCTAAATCAAATTATATAGAATTAGGCCAGGCCAAATAAATGGTAATTATTATTTATTTTAAAGTTAAAAGTTATTTATATATTATAAGATAAAGTTACGATGATATGATTACAGCCACTAAAGAGTACTAAACATCCAATCAATTGTGTTGTTGAATACTATATTGATAAGTGACTCTTACCTTTTTTGGTGGCTCAAGAAAGGTAATAATATAAATAAATAAATAATAGTATTATTCATGGAGCCATGTGATGCCAATTAGAATTGGAATTAGCTTATTTATGTACATATGAACCTTACTTTTGAGTTGTCTCCGTCTCATCGCTCATAAATGAAATTGATAATATTAGAGGTTAATATCACCTTAATTATAATTAATTTCATTCCATTAAAATCAATTTAATGTTGTGTTGTGTGAGTCGATGATGACTGAATGTAAGGACTGTTGTATATATTATTGTACAATTAGATTGGAGGATAGGGTGTGTATATGGAACATGAAATGCAGATGAGATTGGGGAAGTACCGATGTCCCGACACCTCTCACGTGTCTGACATGTTTGCCCAACTTCTCCTCCATGCTGCCTTTGACCCTTAACTCATTTGAATTAATTAGCTGACTAAGTTTGACTGAGTTCAAAATTAAATTAATTTTTTGTTTGTATGAAAAATAAATAAAATTCATGCCTTCTTCCTTACGACTTTATAAATTTCTTTCTGTACAGCTTTTGAATTCAATTAAAGTTGCTTGAATATTTATATATATATATTCCTCTCTTGCAATGCAATCCATTCGTATTATTCTAGAGCTTAGCTATACCTTTTCTCTTATTTCTTTCTTCTTCTATTTCCTTTCTGGATCTGATTAGGCAAGACAAATGTTAATTTTCAACCATCTGCAAGCTCTCAACTGCTTCAATATCGGTAGCTACCACGCACAGTGAAGAACGAGAAAAACAAGTTTGCTGATACTAGTAGTAAACAACTCATCAGCAGCACAACACAGAGTATTGTATTGTATTGTATTATTATTAGTATTAGGGCATTCTTGACTTTGATTAATTCTAATTTGCTATCTTTAATCTTTCGCATAAAATGATTGTCTATGTGTTGATGAATACTATTCACACTTTATCATAGATCTTCATCTCATCTCTTTCTTCATTTCTGAGTTTCATATATATATATATATATAGATCTAATTCTTCACTCAGATAGAAACAAATCAGATCCACGTATAAGCTAGCTACCTACCCACCTGTCAATGTCTGGCTTGGATTCATCTCCAGCTTCTCGTTACGTTCACCACCTCCTCGGCTCCGAACTTCAGCTTCAAAGACACTCTCCCGACAAAGAACAAGGAAGCGATTCTGATGCTGCAGCTGCCACCGATTCAGGCGGACCTAATTCTTCTGGCCGCAGGCCTCGTGGACGTCCTCCCGGTTCCAAGAACAAGCCCAAGCCACCTATTATCATAACACGAGACACTCCAAATGCACTCAGATCGCACGTGCTTGAAATTTCTGCAAGCTCAGACATAGTGGACTCCCTCGCAAACTACGCCCGTCGCCGAGGAAGGGGAGTTTGCGTCCTTACCGGAACTGGGGCTGTCACTAATGTGACGTTGAGGCAGCCAGCTGCTCCAGCTGGGAGTGTCATAACCCTACATGGACGGTTCGAGATTTTGTCCCTTACGGGAACATCACTGCCTCCGCCAGCGCCGCCAGGAGCTGGTGGGTTGACTATATATCTGGCAGGTGGGCAGGGACAGGTGTTGGGAGGGAGCGTGGTGGGGCCGTTGATGGCTTCAGGTCCTGTGGTTTTGATGGCGGCATCGTTTGCAAATGCAGTGTATGATAGGTTACCACTTGAGGAGGAAGAGTCGCCTGTAGCGCAGGTTCAGCCAGCAGCTTCTCAGTCTTCGGGAGTGACAGGTGGTGGAGGGCAATTGGGTGATGGCGGAAGTAGTGGTGGTGGGGTGCCTTTCTATAATTTGGGAGTGAATATGGGAAATTATCCTTTCCCAGCTGCTCCAGGTGGTGATGCTTTTGGTTGGAGTACTACCGCCAATACTACTACAAGGCCACAGTTCTAGTAATATTGGTTTTTCTATATATAGATTATGATGATCTTGGTATCTCGTTCGGTTTTTGGCGTTTGAGTTGAAGAATTACAGAAGAAGAAGAAGAGGATATTGATGTTATATATATATATATATATATATACACATATATAGAAGGAAAAACTTGAGAGAAGTAACTCTTAAATATTTGACGATGAGACAAATTAAAGTTGTGATATGCAAATTATGATGTGTTTTTATGAATCGATCGGCAGTGATCAAGTCCTCTGAAAGCTAATTGATGAAGAACAAGTACATGTACGTCGGTCGGGATGATTTTGATTGAGGGAAAATCCTATCGCTTCCAATTCCAGTAAGTACCAAAATTCATGTAAAAATCTTATGCAAATTCTGACATTAATTGTTAATTATCTTTTTTTTTTTTTTTAATAGCTTCTGAGGAAATTATATTTAAATTTTATTCTTCAAATTAAATCTCTAGCACTATAGACATGTGGATAGCTGATGTACTGGAAACTTTAGTTTTTGATAATGCGCATTAGTTATTATTCCTAGCTAGGGTTCATCGTCTTCCAATATAAATATCCATCTCATGCATCTATACTCTTACAAGACTATATCTATATCTATATATATATATATCCTAGTTTTTTTTGGGGAAATTAACTAACATTATTCATCAAAATTGTGGGTTGGTTGTTTTAGTTCATTGTATATGTATGTATATCTATATTTGTTGTGAAAAAGTTAGATCGTAACTGCAGTAGTAGTTCTCTTTGACCAAACGTTACACTTGGAAAGGGAAATTCTTATGTCAGTTACTGTTGATAGGTAGCTATAAGCTTGGTAAGTACTCGATCGAGAGAGAGATTCTAAACCACAAATACAAATACCATCTTCATCTTGGGCAGAAAAATAAAGAAACCCTAATTCCCATTAAAAGCAAACAAAACATCGTTGGCATTGGAACTACAAAAATAAAACGTCGAAACTTGAAAAATATTATGCATGCCATTGGCATTGGCCATGCTGCTTGTCTCTTCTTTATAGCAATACCAATACCCATCTTTTCCATTTATTCCACCTATAGCTAGCTAGATATAGCATTCCTTAATTAATATAATACATTCATTCTGATTACAGAGAAACAATCATATCAACATTCTCTGAAAAGCGCATGATATTGGTGATAATATAATAATTAGGGTCTTGGATTTATGGCCTAATCATTAGGGGATTTTGGTATTAATTTGAAGAGAAATATATATAATTTGGATGCTTTCAAGAATTAAAGCACTAAAACACAAAGATATATATATATATAACATATCATTAATCATAAAACTCAAAAGAATGTTTGGTAATTAATTAATGAATTAACATTAAATTTAGCAATTGCTGTGTGGATGAAAACTATTCCTTTGTATTGTGGGTCTAGCTTTTGCATATAACAGGTTAGTCGTTATTGCTCTCTTGATAGTTAGTTGATACTGTTTCCAACATGGAGATTTATTAGTTCTTAATTAATTTGGAACCGATGGTAGCTACCATTTTAACTTTAAATGAATAAAATAGTGTAAGGGCATTTGTGCATATTCTTGAGTCAAGGTGTATATTTTTGGTGGCGGCTGGAGAGTGTTGATGAGTTGCTGCTGAAACTGCAGCATATAGATATATATAGCTAGTCAAAAGCTACTACATCTTCTTGCTATATATGTATATACATTTTAATTATTATTATAAATCTTAGCTTAATTTGTTTATCGTTTTCTTTAGTTGGTGAAGTATAATTATCTTATTTGGAGCCATGAGATAAAAAATAATAATATGAACTAAAAAATGTTCATGTCTATCTCAAGTTAATTATGAGACACACACAATTCTATATATTGATATGTATATATATGTAGATGCTCACTCTGCTAGTCTGGTCCCTTCATCAAACTCATAAACATATATATTTCGATGACTTCATAATCACAAGCCCATCTTAAGCTTCATATATCTCTAGCCCTAGTTAATGGGAAGATACATATATATGATGTGCATTTCTTGCTAATCGGAAACTTCAATAGTTGTGTTTAACTTTAAAACTATATCAGGGAAATTGAAAGTAATAACTAAATTGTTTATGTCTTCTAATACATGAATTGAACCAAGCTAACATATTGCTAATTAATTATTTAATTAAGCAAATGTTATTGCTTCAAAAGTTTTGTTAAATTGATCTTAATTAAGCATGCAAGCTAAAAGGATTTTTAATTCCTCAGTGTTTATATATGTATTGGTATTGATAGGAGGCAGGCAGAAGATCACTTAGCAGTTAAAAAGTAGTGTTAATCAAATTGCAGGTATCCACACCATGACCAATTACCATGTCTAGCTATTTATATTTAATGTTAATTAATTAACCTCAAGAGTTTAATTGAAGTGAACTAGTCCTTGAACGTTTTTACAAAATATGTTATTAAATTTTAAATGATGACTGATGAGGCAATTCCTCTCTCACACTCGCTGATCTCAAAGTGATCATAATATATATGTAGATTATGTCTATCGAATTTGGACTCAGAGGCCTTGGGGCAAAGACTAGCTAGGTCTGGAGATGTCGTCCATGATGTATTATATATAGTACTACTGATCATTTTATTTGATGGAGTGGACGGACCCGAATTAAGTAACTAATTTGTAGATGACTAAAAGAAAAAAATTGGAAACAATTTTCCAAATTTAAGCAAAGGAAGGTAAGGAACGGATTGATGGTAAATTTAATACAGAAAAATGAAGGACGTGGAAGAAACACAAACAGCTTGCCCTTAAAAGTCGTCAAAAACAGCACAGCCTAGCTTCTCTACTGGACATGGTCTCTCACCATAAATTCCTTCTTCTTTCAACCAAATTCTTAACGTGCCTTCCCCATTAGTTTCCCCTGATGAGATGAATTCCTTCACAACACCATCTTCATCTCTCCCCAGTCCCATGCATCATCAACCTTTCTTCTTTATAATATGATATACCTTTCCTCTCTCCCAACCATCCAAGAAGGTTCGAAACTCCGCCGATGATTCCAACAAGGAGTCTCCTAGAGCTAGTGCTCGCAATTCTACTGGACAAACTGTCAAATTTTCCAGGAGAACTTCCAGTGCCGATATGTGAGTCTCTGTAGAGAAGACCTTGACATGTCTGGTGAAATCTCTGGTGAGTACATGAACCACACGGTCCACATTCCTCCCACGCCCGACAACCAGCCTATGGACTCCTCTGTGGCTGTTAGGGCTGAGGAGCAATACGTTTCCAATTCTCCTTTTACTGGGGTTTCAATAGCATCACACGTGCCCATCTCATGGACAAGGTCATCGAGTCCGAGGTCACTCATCCTCAGATGGTTAGCGCCAAGGGATCTTCTTGTTCCATGTCTTCCTGTGATGGCAATGCCACGAAGGATGAGAGGGGAGCCGATGTTATCCCTTGTGAATGCATTTATATAAGTATATGTATTAATTTCTTGCATTTGCTTAATTGCACGTACGTAAATAATCAAACTGCTGTTGATTTTATTTCTCGGGTCCAAGATATGCCGAGATTGCTTCATGGATGCGCAAAAGGACTCAGGGCTTTGTCCAGGTTGCAAGGAGCCGTATAAAGTGGGAGAATATGACGACGAAGTACCAGATTATTTAAGTGGAGCACTGTCGTTGCCAGCTCAAAATAAAGGGAATGGTGATAACAATAACATGACATTGACGAAGATGAACCAAAATGAAGAATTTGATCACAATAGCTTTGTCTTACTATAGAATTGTATTTTTTTTTTTTTAACAAATGCAAGTCAAATAAATAAATAAAAAGATATAAATAATATTTTAATAGAAATATATAGTGCCTTTTAATATATCTAATTTAATAAATCGTTTTAGATATATCATGATTTTTGTTAAATTTAATTTTTATTAAAGAAAATATTTTTTATTAAAACCTAATATTATGATATATTGTTTTGTTTATTAGGTGATAAACACATAAAGATATGAAGGTCAATATGAATTTTTTTTTTCTTAAAATTCCACAAGATTTATTTAATCTTACTAGTTGGAAATTCTGTTATATTTTTTCTCGAAATTATAGAAATATGTCCCTTTAAATTTATTAGAAAAGTTACATAAAATTAAGCTTCTCATAGAATTAAATAATATAATCTATATTTATATTATTCAATTGTGAAGAAATCAATAAATAGGTGAAGTTATATATATATCGAAATCAATAAATATTTGATGGAATTAAACTAACTATGAAAATTTAAAAAAAAAATATTTTTGATTTTATGACTTGTTAATAAAACTATATTTTAAGAAACAATTTTTTCATTTATTTCTAATTAAAATTTCTTATTTCAATTTTAACCTTTAATATAATTAAACATTAATCTATTGATTTTTTAATTTTATTTATAAGTTATTTATGAACTCATAAACAAAATATCTTGATATTAAATTTTAATAAAAATTAACTTTTCTAAATGGGATAATATTAAAAACTATCTCGTGTTTTGACCTAATTTGAGGCGGAAAACATGTTTGCCATTTTAATCCACCACACCCCTAAACTTATCAATTTTTCATTAACTAATAAAATCCGTTAATTTAAACCCGAATAGAGAAGGATAAATTAAGAATTTCATATGAAATAGTTAATAATTATCACACTAATCTCAAAGCCAAATAAAAAATCAATTAAAAAAGAAACTAAGGAATACTTTACAAACAAATTTGTACATAACTATATAAAACAATTTATTTTTTAAGAGTTAAAATTAAAAGAAAATAAATTTCAGTAAGGTCAAGATTGTCTTTTCAAAAAAATAGTTAAATTAACGGATTCTGTTAGTTGATAAAAAATTGATAAGGTTAGAGATATAATTGATTAAAATGGAAAACATGTTTTTCGCCTGAAATTATATCAAAACACGAGAGTAATCCTTGATATTGTCCATTTTCTAGATATTATTATATATCTAAAAAGATTGAAAAATTATAAGAAATAACCAAAATTAAGGAGACCATTTGAAAAGTAACCTAACTCTCATTTTTTTATAATTTACCAATCCAATAATATATTCGATGGCTAAAATGCCCATATTACCCGCAACCTTCAAACTCCCCCTCTCTCTCAAACTCCACTCACTCTTCTTCTTCAAGCTCTTCATCTCATTTTAAATTGAAATCGATCAATAAATTGTTTAATTATATGTCGAAAATGAGATTTAGTTTGGATGGTGTTGATAATTATGCTGTTTGTGAATGCGTATTTGTTTAGATTTAGATTTGAGAATGTGTTGCATGAATGAGTATCTTTGTTGAGATTTGATTGTTTTTGCTTGAGATGAGAGAATTAGGACTGTTGGAAATGTTGTCGGAAAATCTGAAATCACCAAAAAAGTCATCAAAAAACCCAAAGATCACTAGAAAACCCAAGAATCGTCAAAAATCGATTCTATCGTTCGGACCGCAAGATCGTACTAAATCGTATGTATAGTACAGTCTTGAGATTTAATATGATCCGAATTATACTAAACTATAAGACTGTACTATCTACACAGTAGTACGGTCATTGTTGTCTAGACGGTATAACTGATTTCTGATGATTTTTTTCACAATTTTTCAACAATTTTTGGATTTTCCATCAATGTTTCAACACTCCCAACTCTCCTATCCCAAGTAAAAACAATCAAATTTCAACAAAAATACTCATCAAAACAAACACAATCTCAAATCCAAATCCTAACAAATACACATTTCAAACAAACAACACAATCATAAAAAACACCCAAACCAAATCTCATTTTTAACCTAATTAAATAACTTACAGATCAATTTCCGTTCAAGATGAGATGAAGAGCTATAAGAAGAAGAGTGAATGGAGTTTGAGGGAGAGAGGGGGGGAGTTTGAAGGTTGAGTAAAGAAGGGGCATTTTAGTCATCCAACATCTTATTGAATAGGTAAATTATAGAAAAATGAGAGTTAAATTGTTTTTCAAATGACCCACTTAATTTGAGTTATTTCTTATAATTTTTCAAAAAGATTTATTAAAATAAGGATTAAAAAAACATTGTACATTCTTAGAAGGTGCCATATAATTTTCCCTGTTACCGGAGATAAATGACAATTTAAGTTTTGAAGGTCTACGTTAGTTTTTTACTTAGTGAGATGTTTGCCTAGAGAAAAAGATCTTTTGGGGGGTCAAGATAAAAATATTCCAATATATATATATATATATATATAAGTTATTTGTTTACCAAACAATCTTCTGACATGAGAAGGAAGGAATTTGCAGTGAATAAACTACCTTCAGAAGATAAAAAGGTTCAATTTCCATGTATATACCTTTCTACAGAAAAGGAAAACCATAACCTTCAATTTCTATCCTACCATCATATTAAACTATAAACATAATTAGAAACATAAATATAGACGCTTGAGCCTTGACTGCTATCAAAAACTAATCAAGTAATTCTTACACCACAAAATCAGAATCAACAATTTGATATGATGTTAGTCTCTTTCGTCTTCCTGGCACAAGCAGAACGAATAATCATGTGGGGAAAGGGACAACAATCTCCACAATCTACACATCTGATTGCTCAAATGGGACACGCACAAACAACTGGCCATGCAGGGTAACCACAGCAGATGTTTGATGCGGATCAATTCTGGATGGTAGGCTAACAACCTAGAAAGAGAAGGAACTTTTTAGCATGAGATATATTGTACAATTTCCAGATCGAAAATGAAAACTATAAGAAAAATGCTAAGGACCCTCCACAAAGTTCAAATTTAATAAAAAATAAACCCACCACCAACGACTGTTCTCTCTCTTTAAATTAGTTAAAACTATTATGAGATTGGAATTCCAGAAAATCTTCCTTGATACCTCATTACCTAATCATAAGTTTATAATCAACCTATAAGTGGTATAATTTCAAGAGAATTACATAGTAACAAATTACTATTGCAATTTTGGATTCCCATGAACTCTTAAAAGTGAAAAGAGACTCAAATTACTTTCCAAGTAACTAAACATTTTTATTATAAGAAACTAAAATCCAAGCAAAATAAATACACAGCAAAGACAAAACTTCATCACACCGCACTGCAACTCTGCAAGAGTTTTCATTATCAATCTCCACTAACCTTCTTAAAGGGAGTGACACCCCAAGGATTATCCAGTTGCTCTGGCTCACCAGATATAACCAAGCGTCCTGCTGGGTCAGACTGAACATGCACCTGGAACAGGTTACAAACAATTGTCAAACATAATATGGGCATAAAAACCAAAATTGAGGAAACATTTATTCAGGTAAAGGTACAAGACCGTACAAGTTTACTTGAAGGCTTTTCCTCAATTATTAATAATCAAGTATAATCCTAGACCTTGTTAATCTCAGGCAGAAATTTGGCAAGACTAGAATACAAGCTTCTAGGATGAAAACATAATTATATAATTTTTTTTTTTAGGATAACCATAAATCCCCAAGTATCTAGTTCAAAACTGTAGACTAATACCAAGCCCCATAAATTTTGGTAATTAAGAAATTAATGTAGGGTAGCGATAAGTTTCAAAATCCCATTCACTTCGAGAATACACAAGAAATAGAAATTAAAAGATCTAGCTGATTCTTAAAACAATACAAAGAATTTAGTGAACAAACACTTATTGATTACTAAGAATGCTGAGAAATTGAAAGAAACTTGCACAAAGTTTAAATCATTAATCTTACTTTTAGAAGCTGCAAAGCCGCTTATTCATAGTAATGTTTAAACAAAAATAAACTTTAAAGATCTGATCAAACTAATCCTAAATAAAAAGCCTATACTAATTGAACCATGAAATAAAATATCCAAAGGAGGGGACCTCTAAGGAGATTTGAAGTTTTGGCACCTTGGTTGAAAAATAGATGAGAGGTAATACCATTTGACCCAACCCTATGGATTGAGGAAAATATGAACCTTGTAATGCCCATGTGTCTCAGCTTCAGAGAGCCCATTTGGATACAGCCATACAGGCTATTCATGACTAACCAGGACCTTGCGCTAAGGTTACAAATTATATCAGGCAGGCAGGAAGTCAGCTCATAGCCCATTATCGACATCTAGGTGATTGAACAATGTTATGATCTCACCAGGGTCAACCTTAAGCTCGAATTTTCATGGTTAAATTTGAGAATAGCCTTGCAGAAACAACTTTAACCCAAAATATTGATATAAGCTTGGTCATTTCAGAATTAGGTCAACATAACTCAACCTTCCTAGAATTAGGTTGACCTGGTGTCTTTAGCTATGTTGACCTAGTGTCTTTTTTCTTCATTCAAAATAAATTGGGAAGCGGGAGGTTTAGGGCTTATTGCTGGCTTCAGCACTCTTTTTACAATGCCCTAATATCTTGAATTGAGTTTTTGCTTGTTCAAATGTCGGTCCAGATAGGTATATCAACACTTTGGTGAGTTCAACACATTTGTAATGTTTTACCATTAATATAATTACAATTTTCTGATCCTTAAATGAAAAATAAACAAAAAAAGCCCTAAGATAGGCCAACCTAAATGCAACTAGATGCTATTCTACACAATCCTTTAAGACTCAACCTAGGTCTTAAAATACAAAACTAGCTTTAAAATTTAGAAATTTTACCTCCTCTCGCAGAAGCCCTGGAACTAAAGCATATACTTCCTTTAAGATTCAACCTAGGTCTTAACATACAAAACTAGCTTTAAAATTTAGAAATTTTACCTCCTCTCGCAGAAGCCCTGGAACTAAAGCATATACTTCAAAGCAATCACTCTGTAAACAACCAATTTTTAATGAATAGCCACACAACCATCAACATATTCTCACTGGAAAAGTATTAAACTTTCATAAGAGCAACACTAAACTTACAGTTCTTTGAACATTAATCTTTACCCAATCAGCAGGGGGTCCAATATCAATTACCATTGTATCCGATCTGCCACAAGAATGGCAAGGAACTTTCAATAGTCAAGTCAGAATCTTATATATTACAGAAGTTGAGAACAATAACAGCAAGCAACCAGTGATCTTAACTGTGGATTTGTCACTTTCATATTAGCAACTTGAACAGTACGCTCAGCACTAGATGGCTTTTTACGCTTCAGCAAACCTGAGTCAATAAAATCAAGTTTTTTAGACGACCAACAAAGAAAAGACTACTTAAAATATGGGAAGTATGTTGATAATTAAGGCTGCCACAGATGCTGCCAGTTGATTTACCTATATTTTTAATCTGTCTATCACTCTTTAGAGCAGAACTTGAATTCTTTTCCTATGGAGAGAAAAAATTATTACATAAAAACAATTAAAAAACCACAATAGAACGAGAAAAACAAAGAGTATCAACAAATGAAAAACAAAAGTTCTCCACAGACCTTGATGATTGGCTGACAAACCTCACCACTACCAAGAAGACGCTTAGAATGCCAACCCTGCATGGCACGAGCTGCAGCATCCCTCCGAGCCCTGCCTGATCCAATAGCTTGACAGCTAACAGCCTGCACAAAAATTCAAGTAGACAAAAAATAAGTTGTGATTGCACAGTAAATTCATTCACATAAACCTCAGGATGTATCTAATCCAATTTGAACTGAATGTTACTTCACAAGCACCGAAAGGGAGCCTAATAACATTAGCATTTAATAAACAATTAACCCTTATTATTCATTAGCAACATTTTTATCATGTCATGTTTAATTACCATTATTATTTCCAATAACCTAAAATCTGTTCAAAAAGATTAGCTTAACAGTATAATCACCATGAATGCTAACCATATCCCAGAAGATCAATTGGAATTCCTCTTTCTGTTTTGTTTTAACATTTTATTTGAAGCACCAAAGTCCACTACCTTTAAAAAAAGATTGCAGATGGAAAACATAGAGCAGTAAGAAAGGTGACAGAAAAAACAGACTGAATCTATCTCCAAACCTAATACAGACCGACGATTCTAATAATTAGCTGTATCTATTTGTTTATTAATTTTTTTAAACCCAGAAATCATTCAACCTTTCCCTTCTACACTGAATTTTAAACTGGGAGCTACATTCACACCCTACAAGCTCGGTAACCGAGAAACATATGGGATATTTATATCTCAGGTAAGTGGTCATAAGGGGATTTAAAGCCCTGATCTCAATGATGGGACCAAAGGCTCTAAATCCTAAAACCTATACTAATTATATCTTGTTACCCAGAAATTCATCACCCAAGCCAGTCTTCTTTTTTTTTGAAAGATAAAAAAACAAATAAAAGTTATGTTGAAGAAAATTAAACAGTAATGTATGCCATTGGATTAGAGATCCACTACCCTAGCCTACTTTCAAACACATAAAATCTTGCAGTCTATCAAATCAGTTAACTATTAAATAATGAATAGAATGCAGCAGCAGCAAAGACTTTCACAAAGCCACCAAAACACAAGGATGCAACTAGCAACTATAAGCATATCCAACAAACCCCACATCAACCTACACAAGGAGAAGCTTACCCATTATCAACCATCTTACGATTGGATTTTATAAAAGTGATCACCTTCCATTTTGTCATCCATATCAATGACTTCTTCATCTGGACATGACCAACTCTAAGTTTTCCCAACCCTCCATTTCTTTGCCACATTTAAAAAACTCAAACTCCAATGCACCCACAACCCATCAATGGATAAATGTACAACTAGACCACTCTTAAGCTCCACGTATATTTATTATGTGCAGTGTAGACATGAACTACATAAGGAATTTTAACTCCTAAGGAATCTTAACCCAAAAAACAAAAAAAAGATCAGAAAGGCCTAATTTACTTCGGATATCCAACCCCCACTTGATAACTCTGCCTCACCACTAAGAATAATCTAATTTCACCACCAAATTTCAACTCCTAAATTCTTCTTAAATGTCATTTGCCCAACAGCATATCACCAAGATCATTTCCTTAAAATGCAAACTTCTATCAAACAATGGACCAAAGCTCATAATTTCATCCCTTTAGATGCAAAGTAAAGTTGGTACTACAGGACAAGGAAGTAGGGTAACCATTTTTTAATATTGATATACAGACGAAATCATGGTATCGAGGTTGACAATAAGATAAACAATTTTCTTTTTGATTCACCAAAGACATTGCAGGGAATCTTTCAAATTACCTGACTTTCAATCCTATTGGGCTCTGCAACAGAAACATCTCGATAAGGATGGTCACCATCTTGCATTCGATGCTTCTCATATTCAAGTAAAGCCTGAAACAAAAAATGCATATAAGTTTTTTTTTTTTTTTCTTTTTGTTCCTAAAATAAAATAACAGCTAAAGAACCAAAATCCAAAAAGTAAGCAATTAAAGCATTACCTTCTCGTAAAAGATTCTGAATGTCCAAGAGACAGTGGTGCATGTCCTGTCCATATTAAAATCATTATAAATCAACTACTAATATAGATTTTTTTTTTTTTTTGAAAAAAAAAAAGAGAAAGAGAGAGAAGATTCATAATTATCACCATAAAACAAAACCAAGTAAATTTAGGTGGGAAAAGAATAACAGATCAAGGTTCACAATAAACAATCCAGGGAAACTCCAAAAGTTATTATTAGGGAAGCATTGTATTGTTACAAGCTTTGATACCGCAGCATCTTCTAAAATCAAGAATAAATCACAGATAACCAAATTCGTGTACACAAAATTTCGTAAAAGGAAAATGCTATTCTCCTGATCTTTTAGTCATAGAACTGATCACTCAAGCAGACGTAGAGTTATCCTTACTTTGGAGGATTGAATGATTCTCCCACTTGCCTCCACAACTTACATGAAGTGACCTACAAATACCCACAAACAAAAAGAAAACGAATATTATTTTCCATGATGCTTTTAATACAAATGCCAAGTGAAATGCAGTTGGGTTAATTGAGCAGAAGCAATAAACTATTAGAGCTAAAGACAATGCAACCAACAGGTAAATTGGAGTCGACAATCTAAAACACTTGAACAGTAAAATATCAGATATACTCTCAATATTGGATAAAGAAAATGGATCAATTACAATATATATATATATATATATATATGTTAAGCATCTTTTCAGATACTAACACTGCTGATCCATATACCACGTCCCCCCTAATGAGTCAATAGATGTGCACAAAACAAAATATAGCACAAAAGATCATGATGAAAAAGTTGTTTAATTGAGCCAAAAATTATCTAAAAGAAAGGTAGAAAGATGAATAGTCCTTCGGCTCCGGCACTGGCACCTACAACCTATTCATCATGCTTACTTGATTCTTAATATAAAGAGATATGCAAAGTAAATACTAAACACTCAAACTTTCATTTGACATCTTCAACCAATAAAGCATGCAATTTGCAGGCACTGAGCATTTTAATATCTTCATCTACAGAGTTCCTTATAGAAAATAAAAAATTACAGAAAAATGTTGATCTACAAGGCATACACTTCGATAAAGCATTAAAGAAAATAATAGCTGTGACAACATGAATAGAAAGAATTTAAAGGGAGAGACACCAAACAAACCTCTTCATAGCCACCAAGTTTGATCACAGCTCTCCATAACCTAAATCAAAGGGAAAACCATAATAACCATATAGTTTAACAATAGGCTCTACATAAAGTAAAAATTAAAAAATAAAAAATTAATCAAAATCTAAAGACTATAATATGCAAAGACTTACTTAAGCAAATTCAGGTCCTCTTTGTAGAACTTGGGGTGCTTAAATTCGAGGCTTCTCTCTTTATAAAAATTTTCTACCTCCTTCACAAATGCTACTTGCTCCTCCTCTGTCCCCGACTCATCACCTTCAGCGACGGGAGGTTCAAAAAGAAATGAAAGGTTTGAGCTTTTCATACCAACTTCACATTCTACACCTACCTCAGGTTTTGATTCCTTGACTTCACTTTCAGGAGACAATTCCATGTCAGCCGCTCCATCATTCACTTCCTGACCTTTTTCATCACTTTCAGCCTTTATCTCTGACAACCTCCCGTCAGATGGGACACATTCAGGCTTATTCACCGGAAGCACATTGCCATCCTCATTTAAGCTAGAAGAAAGTTCAGTGGCAGTTACATTAACAGCTGAAGCATCATTATTTTCTTTGGCAGGAGCAGATTCAACTAAATCTTGGTTAGCAACAGGTGACTTGTCATTATTATCCACAGACTCCAATTTCGCATCTTTAGTGTTGCCATGTAATCCGTCCACATCGCCATTAAGGTTTGCATCAATGAGGGTTTGGTTGTCAACAGAAGCACAGTTATCATCAGTAGGTAATCCAGGAGGTTTGACATCATTATCCTCAGTCGGCAAATCAACATTTTCCATTGGGTTTTGATATTCATCGTTTTCAGGTTGAGACAATGGTGGGTCCGGGTCTCTACCTTCAACTTGTGGCTCTTTCTCCTTCTCTTCCGTATCTTTTTTACCAATTTCTTCTTCTTTGACGCAACTCATCTTAAAGTTCAAACTTTCCCAACAAAAAATAAATAGGTAGAGAACTCACTTCCTGTTCATTTAGGTTAACGTTAAAACTCCTTGAAAATTAAAATAAATAATAAATAATAAAACCCAAACAAAAGCTCTGCAACAATAACAAAACACAAGAAGTTGCATGGAATATGTTGATATGATGCAGAAAAAGTTTCTTTCTTTTTGTTGTTTTGATGTAACATATAACGTGCGTAATAGTGATAGTTGAAGTTAGCAGACAGAGAAAGCAAGCAACATCTATATGTATATAGAGAAAGGAAGGGAGGGACTGAAGAAGGAGAAGCATACTTGAAAGGAAGCTCCTTTTTGTTGGTTTTAATCGAATTTATAAACCCTAACGCTGTGTTCTTGGCAGAGAACAACGGTGTAGTGAGTTGGTGGAGACTGGAGTGGGCGCCAGGGCGTGGCAGTGTTGAAAAGTGTTTTGTGTTTGTTTGCAGAGAACAGAACTTAGAGAAGTGCTAAGTATTTGTCACGCCCCATATCTCCTATTCTCACTTTTCTCTTTTCTTTTTAATCACCAACCAGTCCTTAAACTAACTTGCAATCATGGACAAGTTTAGGGGCTCTTGTGACTAAAAAGAAAAATATTATCAGAAAAATTATTGAAATAGATAATTGAAGAGGGTGCTCGACAAACGCCTCAACGATGTTGTAACTCAGATATATTCTCTGTAGTGTATGTTAAAACTTAAGATATGCAACACTTTGTCAACTCGGTGGTTTTTCATAACATCTGCTGAGTTGCGGGGTAAATACATAGACAACTCTGAAGTTTAGTCTAAATAACAAATTCATATTTATTATTCATAAAGTAACATAAAGACCCCCATTTTCATATTTTAAGTAACATTAAGACCCCTATTTTCATGTGTCAAGACCCCATGTTTTTCAATTCTGGGGGTGTCTATATTACTTTATGAATAATAAGGGTGAGTTTTTACTTACACCAAACCTCGGAGATGTCTATGTATTTACCCCGCTGAGTTGCTGAGCATTCTTTATAATTAAAGAAATGTATTTTGATGGAGTTTTTGTTTCTTAATTCCATGTTGCACATAAGACGAATAATTAAATTAGAACTAATGGTTCATTTCTTAGATTAATTTATTTATAATGGACAAATTTTTTAAACAGGGAGAATTCTCTATTATTATAGACTCGTAAAATTTTCCAATACTCCCAAGGACAAGATTCAAGAATTTTACATGATAGAATAGGAAAATATCATGACCCATCTATGGTGTTTGGACCAACTTTTCAACTTCTATTATAAGCAAACTTAATAGTCGTTAACCTTTTTAAGTGTAATATCGTATTTCTATTCCCCACAATGACTTTCACATTTATACAAGAGATTGTGAAAAGCATAAGTAATCCATCTCCTGTTACCTAAAGCTGCAAGGTGGACTGGTTCCACTGATTTCAGGTAAGCACTCGTATTGTTGTACGTTAAACTCAAGAACGCAGAGATGCTGTAGTGTATCGCAACATTGTGTACTAAAATCATTCTTATACATTCTAAATTACAAATTCAAAGGATAAAAGTTACAAATTGGTAAGCAAGATTTGTGACTTATCCTCCAATCACTCACTCACTCTTTCAAACTAAGCCTCGCATTTTGCACCTTCACTGACAGCTTTAACTTCTGTTCTTCCATATCTCTCAAAACAGCCAGCAGATTTGCTCGGTATACTTCGCATCGATGATTTATTTTCTCCAACTCAGCTGTCATTTCACGAATTTTCTTTTCCTTCTCATCCTGAACAGAAGGGGTGGAAGCAAAACAAAAGAAGAGTACCAAATTATACCATGACCATAATGGAAATCCATGTATGATAGGCAAATACATTTATCTTCGTCAGATGTTGTAGAACATTATGAAACAACAAGATATCAATGCACAGGTCTTTCTGTCCCCTTTATTACGTTGAGGTAAGGGGATCTTACATCACAATAATAATAAATCACAAAAGAATCTCTACCGAGAAAGGAAGATGACCAACAATCTCAACAGAGAACTAAAGTTTCAACTATCACTAGTGGAAGTACATATATATGCTTTCATGCCTAATATAAGAAAACAGGCGACGATCAAGCACAACAAAACACCAATAAAATTGCTTTAGTTGGTCAATACAAAATCATTTAGATTTCAGGACTTCAAATTTTTTAAGATATCAAATCAAAATGCTAAGGAATTCCAAGAACTTCTCAGAGTATGTATTAATTATACCTTCTCTACATGCAGTAATATAAAACTTTCAAGTTAACCCTAAGCCTATACATTATACACTACACATTATTATATAATATATTTTAACACAAGTCTGAAACATTTCAAAATTAATTTGCTCCTAAGGAATTGTTATTAGAAAGAAAAAGTCTCATCAATTTAAAGTAACAAAAAACAAAATTACAATCCTTGTCCCAATATGAGCAAATAACTTAAAGAGACCAAATATAAATTCTAAGAGGGAATAATTCCACACAGCTTTCTGAAATGAATTTACTGTCACAATCAACAGTTCATGCAAGCTTTCACCTAAAAAGTGTTGAAGAACCTTGAACTCTATCAGTTTCAGGGTTGGGAAAACTAACCGTCAATTGATATGTTGGAGTTTGAGTTCCTTCAGCTGCATGCAACTGTAGGCTACCTCCATTAGTAATAGAGCCTTGTGTGGTTCCAGAACTTTGATTCTTGGCAGCAGTGACCTTATTGGAAGCCTCTTGTAAAGCGTCCATCGCCACATTATAAATGTGAATGGATTTTGCCCCTTCTTCAACATATTTGATTGCTTCCTGGCGTAGATTGTTATAACGAACTGTTAAAGACTCTCGATCACTATTTGACAATTCAGATGAATGTTCATCTGTCACAGCTCCAGCCTTGGCATTTCTTGTCCACCGTTTTAATATATATTGAGAAGGTAATGTAAGAACATTTTTTGCTCTAAAAACAGCTAATATGTGCCTACAAATTATTCCCGAATACTCAAACATTTGACAACTGCAGCAAGCTTTCATCTCAAAAGAATTGAAACTGACAGTTCGTGCTTTGTGATCTTCCCCAAATTTGGCGACACGATATGTGGCGATGGCTCCTGAGTCATCAATTTTAGTTGCAGGATTAGCAAGGGTCTCAACTAATTCTTCTTGAAATTTCAAGAATATCCTTCTTGTATAGAGGTTTGCTGCTTGTTTTTCCATAGGAGATGGAGTTTTAAGAACTGGTGTAGTGTTAGTGGTGTCGTAATCAGCTTTCAATTCCTTCTCATGCCAGCTTGCTACAGCTTTCTCATACTGTTTTATCAACATCTGTATGGTGGTTGATGCATTCACATACCCATCAAAGAACGAGTTCCCTCCATTTCTGTCAGTAACAGATGTCTCCCCAAAGAATGTGTCTCTCATATAAACTGGGATCCACTGTTGTCGAGCATTGTACATTGATTGCAACCATTCATTATCCATAACATAGTATCTTTCCAGAAGTGATTCCCAAGTTGACTCAAACTCATCAATTGACTCAGTCTCATTAATACACTTTTGAAATTCAGTTTCAAATGTAGGATGTGACTGATATATTTGAGCCAGTTTTTCATGGGTTTCTCTAAATATACCCCATTTACAAAAACGATGGCGGGTTTCAGGAAGAACTTGTTGAACAGCCACCTGAATCAACCTGTCTGGGTCAGTTGTGATCGAGACCGGGCAGGATCCAGACATTGCATGAAGCCAGGTTTGAAACAGCCAAATGAAGGAGGACTCAGATTCATTAAGAATCAGGGCACACCCAAACAACACTGGCTGCCCATGATGATTGAGTCCCGTGAAAGAGCCAAAAGGAACCCTATACCGATTGGTCCTGTATGTTGTATCAAACGTGACAGCATCTCCAAAGTAAGAATAGTTCATCCTTGATGTTGCATCTGCCCAAAATATGGTTCCAGCACCAGTGTGGTCATTATCACCCTGAACTGCATAAAAGAAAGAAGGATTGTCTGCCTGCATACGTTTCAAGTAGTCCAATACATGCTGACCCCCACCACCAAGGGTCCTCTGTCTGGTGGCACTCATGGACTGCAATTGCAAAAATCAAACTGTAGCATGGATATAAGACAGAAATTTCTTTACCAAAGCGAGAGGCAGCTGACACATTCACAAAATCCCAAAGTAAAATGAAGATTTTGAAAAAAATATTATGTTGAACATGAGCTTGAGTTAGTCATTAGCAAATTCACAAATAAGAGAAAATTTTGTTAAGATACTGGGGAAGCATTGCAATGAAATCATGGCATTCATTAACGTTAATCTACAAGTTTAAACCACAAAATATTGGACATAATCTTCAATGGAAAAACGAAAAAAGTGATTGAATTGATAGTTGAGTATGCGAAAATAAAATTGAAAACTGAAGATAAGAGAGAACTGACCTAACTGAAACGCTATCTTAGTATTGAGGAGGGAATTGAGTTTTTCCTGCTTACTGGCTAGGGTTATGATCTGTGTGGCCTGCTCCTCTGTAACTAAAAGATAGTGTTTGGAGTTGGAGTATCGGACGAACCCGCATAAGGGTTAATTAGAAAATACAAAGTTTTGGGGGGTCTATTTATTTTCGCCAATCTCCACTGTCCTAAGTGCCCCCGAATTTATCTTACGATATGGAGCCCCTCTATATTTGGCCCAACCTTGAACCCCTAGACTTTTCAGAAATCTTCACCAAATCCCCAACAGTTCGTCTCCGTTTCGTTAAGGGGTCAACTTTTTAAGAGAAGATACTGAAATGACTATTGTACCCTCGCATGTTCAATATATAATATTCCGTTTTAAAAAAAAATCCTCAATCCTTGTGCATAGCTCTGGGATCTTCATGCCTTAAAAAAATTCCTCACTCTAGCCACAGTGTTCTACGACCATATTCTTCAAAATCCTGCCAAGACAAAGAAGAATCAACAACTGGGCTTTGAGTGATGGCAGAGAAGTGGATAAAAAAATTGCTGATTTTTTTAGATCTACTGGGAAATATGTGAGAATGAGGTAAAACGAGAAACAAAGAGAAGATTGGTGTCATGTTGATTTGGGGGTTTATAGAGAGAGAAAAGAGATGGTACATGCAATTATTAAGAAGTGGGAGGTTGAAGATGAAGAAGAGGGGTGATGAGGTATCCACAAATTCAAAATAATAGGGTCAGCTTGTACATCAGTAAAATGAAATTTTACCAACAAAACAAGTCATCTAACCTGAGATGAGATGTACAAGGTCAGGCTCAGGCTATCGAGGCGAGGTTTGCACACAATATTTTCCCAAACGAGTATCATACCTCATTATCACAGCCTACAAAAACTCCCATGGTATAAAATCAAGTATAAGACAAAACCACAAAAATTAATAACTTACCCACTTCATTAATTGCTCATAACTTGACCAAAAAAGAATGCAAAAGAAAAAAAGAAAGATACTTTAGTACCTGCAACTTGATAAGGAGTCTGGCTGCTGTAGAGAGTTTGTTTTATAGAACAAAGACGCTGATGAATGATGTTCTCGGCGAGATTAAGGGGGGTGTATTCAATTAAGATTTTTAATGATTTTTAATGATTTTTATAAAATTAAAAAGTTGAGGTGTATTCAATTAAGACTTTTATAAATTTTTAAATATTCTATAAAAGTCATGGGGTATTTAATATAGACTTTTAAAGACTTTTAAAAAGTCTGTAAAAGTCTTGAGGTATTCAAAAAGTTAATGATTTTTATAGACTTTTTTATATAATAACTTTTATAGACTTTTTAATGAGAAATATAAAGAATAGACTTTATAATTTCTCTC
>JANLJB010030363.1:0-18589 GCA_026212285.1 Bursera cuneata | reverse complement strand
GAGAACCACACCCCAAAAGCTAGCTATTGAGGTGGGAGAGCCCAAAGCCTTATAAATCCCACACAAGAAGCCCATACATCCAATGTGGGATTCAAGTCCCATACCTTACAATTAGGATCCTAACACATTGTCTCAACTTGTTGAGAAATACTCAGCTGTCCCTCAAATGTGGTAGATTTAGTTTTTCTAGTCAACGTGCCATATTTGGAAACTAGATTTACTATTATGTCCTATAAATTTCCTAGAATAGGTTGTAGGTGTTTTTTGCTAGTTTCCTTTTTAGTTTCCTCAAGAGTTGTATATATCTTTGTAGTTCTTTCACTAAATTAACAAAACATATTTCTTTCTAAATTCTCTTTGTGTTCTTGGTATTGGAGCTGTCTAGGGTTTCTAAGGTTTACTTTCAATTTTTCTTTTAGGCCTTAATTGCCTGATTTTCTTTTCTTATCTTTTTTTTTTGGCCTTTTTTGCCTAACTTCTTTATAACATAGAAGTTTTCGTGAAGAATCAAAATGAATACCAACGTAAATTTTTGGTCATTTTGTTAGAGTAATGGTTTAGGATATCTAGAGGAAGAAGAATGATGGAGAAATAAGTGTTTTAATCCTCTTCATCATTTAAGCAGAATTCTTCTGATATACATGTGTCATAATGCTTAAACTACAGCATGCTATCACTTTCATCCACAGGTTATTTCTGTTTTGATCCTTTTTATTGCACCACTTGGAAAGGTTAACAATGTTCAATTTAACTGAAACAGTTAGCATGATAAATGACTGGTAAGGTGGAGGCCTACCAGTTCTGCATGGATGCAGTATAAATCTATTAATAGTATGGAACCTGTTATTGAAGATAAACAATGATTTTCTGCAGGTTTTGGAGAGAGATTTGGCAATATTTGGATTCTTTATTGCCTTGGGCAGAAGTACACGGTCTTTTCTATCAACAAATGGATTTGATGTTATAGATGATCCTCTTGAAGGCTTCATTAGGTAGCTTTTGATATATCACAGTTTCTTTCCTTTCAAATATAATATTACTTTTGTGTTAAGCTTTCTGGTTCATTGATGTAGGTACCTTATTGGAGGTGGTGTGTTATATTATCCTCAGCTTTCATCTATAAGTTCTTATCAATTGTATGTGGAGGTCAGCAAGTATGGCTATTACCATCACTTAAAGCATGCTTCTTGTTGAATTATTGTGACTCATTATTCTTTTCAATTCAACAGGTAGTCTGTGAAGAGTTGGATTGGCTTCCCTTTTATCCTGGCAACACTGGTACCCCAAGACAGTCCCATGGCCACAAAAGTAAACAAGAAGGTCCCCCAAATGCTGAAGCTATCCCCCAAGTATTAGGTGTTTGTTCTCATTGGATGCAGAGCTTTATTAAATACAGTAAATGGCTGGAGAACCCTTCAAATGTTAAGGCGGCAAAATTCTTGTCTAGGGGGTAACTGAGCTTATGATTTACAAGTTAAAGAGCAATAAAATGTCAGAGATCAATTAAGTAATTTTAACAGAATGTTCTGTTTTCTAATGTTTAGGCATAACAGGTTGACCAACTGCATGAAAGAACTGGGAATGTCAAAGTAAGCTATTGCTCTTACAGAATTCTCCCTCTCTCTCTCTCCATCATATGCACATACGATTACTATTTCTTTCAGGGATGTGATACTGATTTAGTATATATCTAGCTTTAATGTATATATTGGTCAGTGTAAAAGTGGATACATATCGATAATGATGCCAGAAACTTGAAGAATTTTTTAGAATGCAATAGTGCCGATTGACTTTTTTTTTTTTGGGGGTGTGTGTGTGTGTTTTTTTTTTTTTTCCTTCAAAGAATAAAGTCAAAATGAAAGGTAGGAAGTTCTATTTTGTATTTTAAGATTTACAAATTCATTTGGTATTGTATCTAGAAACTCCATTCTTCAAATGGAAACTATGAAAGTCGTTCAATAGGGCCTCTTGAAAATAGCAAAAAAGTATTTTCAATATATAATTATCAGAGTATTTTATGAATGTTACTCTTAATTCGATAATCAGATTTTTCTTTCTATTTTATTATATTCCATCCATATCTCAATCCCATTCATTTAATATCCCTTTGGTGTCTGTAATAAGAGATGACGTTTCTAGTCTATCTGTTTCTATTTCTATATATGGAAAGTGAAAAAATCATCATATAATAATCCAGAAATTGAAATAAAAAAGAAGAAAAGGAGGTTTGTGATGATTTTTCAATCTTTTATACTAGGTAATCTAGTATACTTATGCATGAAGATAATCAATTCAGTCAATGTGGTCGAACCCTATTATGGATTTCTGACCACATTCTCCATACTAATTTTAAAAATCAAAGCAAGTTATTTTTAAATAATTAATAAAAATAAAACAACTCAAAAGTACTTTTTTGTTTTGACAATGGAGAAAAAGAGAAGTTATTTTCCTTGTTTTGTTACTTTTTAGGTATAATAAGTAGAATTGGGATTTTGTACTTTCTGAAAACAGAGAATGAAAACAACAAACAGATAAGTATTTTGCATTTTCTATGAGGATAATGGAATGCAGAAAATGAGTGCATAAATGAATGGGCCCTTAATTAAATCACCTGGAAAATTGTAACAGTTTGAGAGTTTGAGGAGAGTCTTAGAAAGATGCTAATATAGCAGGGATAGAGATCCAAAGATGCATTGTCATTTGATTAATTAACTTCCATTACTATTTCCTGAAGCATATATTTTACATTTCTGTATTGCAGTGATACTTTCTCAAGATTTTTTATTTTTTAATTAGTTGAAATTTTGTATGAGGGCTTCTTGCTATCCTATTTCTCTTTACAAATTCGTGTATCATTAAGTTTGTTTAAATGATTAGTTCTTTCAGATAACCCGTTCTCAGAAAATGTCTTGCAGAAATGAGATTGCAGAGAGGGAATCTGGAACTCCTACTCCAGCTCTGAAAGAGTCGGATTCTTTTGATAAAGTTGGTCTCTTCCCTTTATTCATTTCAAAGTGCACTATATTTAATAGGTTTTCTGCTAATTTTAATTCAAGCTGTGCATTGAAACCTTTGTGCATTTTTAAATTTGTATTATAGTTTGAATAATTCTTGAAGCAAAGCTTTTGCAGTTGTGAAATTGATAGATCTATTTTTTCATATGCGTTTCTTAGGCTTTTGACTATTTGTAGAAGACTCCTCTATCGTATTATGAAGGCTAATTTCACGTAGTCGTTGAAACTGTGGCTAGAATGATGCAGTAATTTTTTTTGGTGGGGGCCTAAGGGTTTGAGAGACTTAATATAGAATATATTCACAATATATTTATTATAGGTTACTTTAGTTAGCTCACACCTAAAAGCATAAGTTTTTAGTTAAAATGGTTTCTTAATAAGGTATCACAACCAAATTGACCTAGAAGTTGCATTTCAAATCCTCTATCATGTCAATTAAAAAAGAAATTTAATTGGCCCACTTGTAAGAACCATATAAAGATTGTGAGGCTCGGTTCACATGCAAGGCTACGGTAGACCCTTGCATGTGACGAGCGTAAGAGGAAATACTTAAGTTAAGCCACACTTACATGCTTAAGCCTTTAATTTATGTGATTTCTTAACAATATTAACACTTCGTCTGATAGAGAATTATAAAACTGTCCTGTTGGGTTAGAAATAAGATGACTATATTTTTTGTAGGGAGACTGGAAAGGCACTATCTGTTGTAGATAGGCAGAAGTTAATTGTATTTTTCTCATGTGGGTTCATATGCTGTAAAATTTATCACTGCCATTAGTGCTGTAGCATTTATTGCATCATATTTGCTCTTTGTTTTCTACATTTTACCCTATATTGTTGTGTTCTTGTAGGATCATTAGATTCTATTTTTTAATATGTACAGTAATCCTTGGTAAGTCTTGTGACCTATCAGTTAGTTTACATCAGCAAGCAAAATCTGTATAGACACTCCAAAGATGTTATTTAAAAATCCAACCAAAAAAGTCCATTCATGAACCACTTGTGTTGATATACTACACTGCATGATTGGATTTTGTTCTTAAAAGAAAATACAATTCTAGGTACCCCTGTAAGTATGTAGGCATTTTTGTATATGTGAGTTTCATTTTCAAGATTTATGATGTCTCACTCTTGCTTGCTGCAACATGCTGTATATCGCTGTCTTTTTGTTATTTATGTTTAACCTGTGCATATGTGTTTCTCAGTCCTACAAATGAGTCTCTCTTCTCTTCCTTCTTATTCTGATTATGCACTGGCATTCACATTTGGTCTTTAGGCATTGGAGGGTATTGAAGAAGCTCTTATAAGACTGGAAAAATTGCTTCAAGAATTGCATGTGTCAAGCTCCACATCGGGAAAAGAGCAATTAAAAGCTGCTTGTTCTGACCTTGAGAAAATAAGGAAACTTAAGAAAGAGACTGAATTCCTAGAGGCATCTTTCAGAGCTAAAGCAGCTTCTCTTAAGCAGGTATTCATCATGTTACATTTTCAATCATGTGTACTGTAGCAATTTAACTGTTGTTTTCCAGTTAAGTTCCCTAAAATTTGATGTTGGTGCAAATAGCTGCATTTGAGATGTCTAAAATATTTATTACTAGCTGTAACCAGTCATAGGGAATGAATAAATGATAGTCACAAGGATGAAGACCAACAATGACCAACTAAGCATTCAATAAATCCTGTGTAGACACTTGATGTTTCAATCAATAGTCCAAATTTGTCATCTGAGTTTTCCTACCTTCTTCACAGTGTGATGCTTGCCATTCTTGTGAAACTCATAATAATCCTTGGTGATTAATTTTCTTAGATCAGATAATTGTTGAGCACAATCGCACTGTCTTGTTTCAGAGGAATAGTTTGTGGGGAGAGGCAATTGTCCTTTCAAAGTCTTTTAATGCTTCATAAAAAATAAAAAATAAAAAAGCTTTTTGGTCACATTTTCCATCTGTTGAGCTTGCATATGTACATTGAGTATCATTAATGAAAATATGAAAATCTTTCATATTTCTTCTTTTCTATTGATTTTCTAGGGAGATGATGATAGTGATTCCCAGCCTTCTATTAGTGACCAGCAAATATACTTGAAGGGCAGAAAGAGAAGAAGTGGTAATGTAATGCAAGATAGGCCCAAAAGGTATGAAATCTTGCAGTTGCCAACATGATTGACCTTAATGTTCAATTCCATTGTTTCATTATTTCACACTGAACTGTTCTTCCTTCTATTCTATCCCATTCATTTTTTTTTTTCCGAGTTTTCAGTCAATCTCGTGGATTGTTGAGCTTCTTTGTGCGCCCTCCCACCAGGAAGCCTGAGCCTGAGTTGTCGGTTGTCGATGAATATGTATGCCCAGTCTTCAGACAAGTCTATCATCATCATTTTTCTTTACATTTATTTATTTATTGATGTTTTGTGCTGTATACTTATTTATTTTTCACAGAAACCCAATGCCAATTGAACAAGTTAAAATTATAGAACTTGTTGTGCATCAGAGCTCATTGCTCTGAAACCACTGCCTGATCTCTGTCATTCTGTCAGTCTGTTCATTGTGACATTAGATTAATCTGTCTAAATTTCCTTTATGGTAATGTGTTTCTATTCTCTGGTATGCTTTCTAGGACTGAGAATTTCACGTAGTATCAGTAGATTTAGCTTGATTGCCTCCTATTATTACAAGCTAGTAAATCCAAAACTTAGAAATAGCTTTTGCGTTTGCAATAATTAATTACTAGATAAAACTTTCATGTAAATTTGACCTAACCATGAATTCTTAATATCAAAATTCTGCTCAAAAGATCAGAAGCTATCTGATAATGACTTCTCATATGTCTTAACATTTTGGTTTCAACCTTTACTGGCTACTTGCCTAATATTCGGTTATTTTATTGACATAAAAAAAGAAAACTGTATATTTATTTCCATATGATCTATCATGCTGAAAGTTTCATTGACCCTCAATTTTTCACTTCAGCCGAATGTAGCATAGAATGCTCTTTTTGCAATTAATTCTTCATAAGTTATGACATTTTCTTAATGAAGTCTAGAAGAATCTATATTTAGCTTTGGAGTGCTTTTATGAGGTTTTATCAACCTCAGAAATTGTTCCTTCAGTTAATGGCATAATCCTTTGTTTAATTTGATTACCAAGGATGGGTTGAGAGAATTCTGATGTAGGACAAGCGGGATATAAAATTGGAGAATGAAAAGCGGAGAAGAACCAGACGGAAAAAGGAGGAAATTTAGAAGGGGAGAAATTTTTGAAGAAAACCTAAACAGAATTTAGGGGACATAATCAACTTTCTTTACTAATAATTCATCAAAGCTGGAAAATAAAACAACTATGACTCTTATTTATAATGACCAAAGTACTAACTAGAAAGAAAACAACTTCAATAGGAAATAAAAATCAACTTTTCATAGGAAATAAAGGAAATAAACAAGAATTCATGTAGAAAATAGAGTCTAATTAAAACAAGAAAACAATTTAAGTTAAAATAATTCTTCAAAAATGAAGAAACTTCCAAATAATTCTTATCTCCTATTCTGCGTCAAATTCTGTTATCAATCTGCTGTTAGCAGTTGGTTAGCTTCAGAAAGTGAAAATAACTTGAACTGGTTGGTCTGTGCAGGGAAATGAATATATTGAGCAGACAACTTCAAATAGAGGTGTTGCCAGCTCTGAGTCAAATGAAATCCACCGTTTTGAAATTCTGAGAAAGGAGCTAATGGAACTTGAGCAACGGGTTCAAAGAAGTGCTGATCAGTCGGAAAATGAGGTATATTTCATCATGTCAAAAAGAACTTGTATCTTACCGTTTTTTGTTATAATGTTAGACATTGGTGCAGAACACTTGAGGAACTCATTTTGTGTTTGTAGTGTCAAATTTTGTACCTTTATTTTCCAAACTGTAATATTCTGATATGAACCGTACAGAGAATCATTGCAATGAAATATATGTTTCCCTTCTGGTTTCTCATTGATTTGGCTTGAACTTGTTTATTTTCCAAGTAGTTTGGTCGTTGATTTGCTACTTCGCATTTGACAAACAGTAAGCTTTGGCAGAAGAAAGTAGTATCCAAGAATGCCTGCAGAAATCTCTAATACAATTTTTGTAGCTTCTAATAATAATAATTTGATATGTCATGAGATACTCCATTGAGCAATTTTTGACATCATACTATTCATACTTCACCAAACTCTGCAACTAAATATTTCTTCATGATTCATGATTACGCTTTCTATGTCTCTCTCCCGCTCTTTCTCTCTTTTACATACACGCATTCACAAATTTTTCTATTGGAGTTGTTATGCCTAGTTTATATATATATTTAAGGCATTGATAGCTTAATGAACACTGAGGATTTTGTGAGTGATAAGACTGATAGTTCTTTTTTGTAATAATAATAACTCAGTCATGTTTTTCACGAAGACTACAAGGGAAATATATGGTATGTTGAAATCTTGTCTTGAACTTCTGGGGCATCTAATATTTGACACAAAAGAAAATGATGTGTGTACACCATTTACTTGTTCTGAAAACCAAGCAGGAATTTTGTGAGAAACTGAAAGTATTATAGATAGAGTACAAGAATGTTACACTTTTTATAATAATTGGTCCATTGCCCTAAAAAGTTGGAATGGGTTGAAAACTTTTCTTGTACCTTCAAATTTAAAGTTTTAGTTTGGCCACCTTTCATAGATCATGGTTGTGCTCTATACATGTCCTGACAAAAACCTAAAATCAGTCATTTTTGAGTTCAAGAGCCTAAGTCTGACACATGTGAAGTGTCAGTCAAATACTAATTAAGTTTTTCTTTACCTATAGAAGATTGAAGGTTTTTTTGTCTTGGGTTTTATGGTTTGTTTATTGGAGGATGTAAATTTTGAGCTATCTATACTGAGTGTTCATATTTTATCGTGGCTCCACTAGTTGAAGGCACCTTAAGGCTCTGTTTGTTTTGCCTACATGCTTAGCAGTGAGCAAAAGGACATATCATTCATGCATAAGTTGTGTTGCTTTATATTGGGAAGTTGCTGTTATACATGGAAGGAAGGAAAGAATGTGTATGTGCTTTGACTTGGTATTTTAATGAGATTGGCAGCATTTCCCAACTAGCTAATTGGCATTTGTTTTACAGGATATCAAGGTTATGGATAATGGTGCTAACCGCAGTGATGATGACAGAAGCACTCAATTGGTCCAGGTTCAGAAGAACGAAAATATCATTGAAAAATCTTTTGAAAAACTAAAAGAAACTAGCACGGTATGATTTCTTGCAGTTTTCCACCAAGTAAGATAATAATTGTTGTGTGGTATTGTTAGTGTAGCCTTAGATTTTACTTGTATGTTCTTTTTGCACTGATTGAGTGAAACTGCAGCCTCGCGTTTTAATGTGATAGTCTCCATTGTCTAAGTTCAGTTTGATTAGTAATATCTGTTCTGTGGTCCTTGTAATGCTCCCTGAGATAAAAGCAACTTGTTTGGCCTGTGATAGAGGTTGATTTATTTCACTAGCTTCATGCCTATATGATACTTGCTTCAAGTAACAGCTACTTGTAACCTATTTGTTTGTTGTATGTTAGCCATTTCCTGATTTCAACCATGTTGAACCTCTTATTATACCCAACATAAGTTTGCAATGTAATTTAGATTTTTACACACTTCTATGATGAAGTCATCATATATGACTTGTATTATTTTCGACATGCATTTAGTTTGCATGACAAATATAGTCTTTCAAACTTTTTTAATTTAGTGGTCCAAAAGTTGTCATAAATTGTGTAAAAAATAATTCATGCGCATTATCACATCATTCTTGCAAATGCTGTATCAGTCTGCATCTTTTAAGAATCACTAAGAAGAATGATTTTGTTCAGTTTTTTATTTTGTTGGTGGGATCATCATTTTGTATCAAGCCTGGACCTGCCCAACCCCTATTCCCAGCTTAAAAATAAAATTTTCTGATGCTTGGCAACGATTATACTTAGAAGTTCTGTGTTCGTCTTTTTCGCCTTTAACAACCATGTAGTGCATGGAGTTGATCTTTCAATTTAGATTCCGTATATTGGTTTTCCTGGACTTCCTACATCTTAGTGGTAATATGATGTGAATCAATGAGCAGGATGTCTGGCAAGGAACTCAGCTTCTAGCTATTGATGTTGCTGCTGCCATGGGGTTGCTGAGGAGAGCACTGTTAGGAGATGAATTAGCAGAGAAAGAAAAGAAAGTTCTCCGCCGAACTCTCACTGACTTAGCATCTGTAGTACCTATCGGTGTTTTAATGCTTCTGCCTGTAAGATTAAATCTATATTGCAACATTATATCTTTTTCCTCATTTTCTTCAATTCTTATATCAATAGCATGTCATGATGCATTAGTCCTACACATTCTGCCTATGAGGTTTATGCCTTTTCTTTCTTGCTCAAGCAAATTGACCGTCATTTTTCTCTGATTTTAGTAGCAGCATTAATGCGTTATAATCAGTTTGTTAGAGCCAAAAGATTATTTTTAAGTCCTTACCTATAAGCTTAAGTTTTTATGTTCAGTGACTTACCATTTAACATAGTGTTATAGCAAACTGACCAAGTGGTCTTTTGTTCAATTCACCAAGTGCATTATTAAACATAAGTTACGCTTATGATTATGATCATATTTGACCACATGCAAGTACACGTAGGAGGACGTGTTAAATTTTATTGTTAGACCCTTACTTACCTTAAGTTTAGAAGGTCAAGTGGTAACTTAACATGGTTGGTAAAGTGTTAGTGTTATGTGGAGATTTTAATTGATTGAGAGAGCCTTTGAACACCTTCTGAAAGGAAGGTTCGGACAAGTTTCATTCTGAAAGGTGTTTGTTTCCGGATAATTTAATATTTTGGAAAACTTAACTGATCGCCACCGTAGCCTGCCTTTTGGAACATTATCTTTTTAGAACAAAAAGTTAGTGCTATTCATGGTAAGTGAAGGAGGTCCACTGCTAGGTTTCTTCATTTTAGGGCACATCAGTTTATTACTGCCAAAAAGAGGGAAAATAATATGCAAAGATATTTTCATGTATGCTTAAGTCAAAAGTTCTAATCTAGGCTTGTGCCACCTCCTATTTTTAATGCGGTGTCTTCAATATCTATGAAATCTACATATTATCTATATTATCACATATTCTGAAGGATAACCTATGTACCACAGGTTACTGCAGTTGGGCATGCAGCTATATTGGCTGCAATTCAGAGATATGTGCCAGCTTTGGTATGTAGTTTTTGCCCTAAAATGTCTTTTGTTGAAATTCTTCTTCAGATCAAATCCACTTATCAGAAGCAAATAATGTGTTTTTCTGACAGATACCCTCCACATATGGACCAGAAAGGTTGGATCTCTTGAGGCAGCTAGAGAAAGTTAAGGAAATGGAAACCAGTGAAGTGGACCCCGATGAAAATGTGAGTGAGCTAGCCTGAGTAGCGCCAGCTGAGATTATTACAGCCCTCAAATTTGAATCAAACACTTACTATTGAGGTAATCTTTCTCTGCCCAGGTAAAGTCACCTTGTTCTGAATCCCATGGATAGTAGGTAAGCATAGAGAATCTCATTCCATGTATCTGGAACTCCAGGGAGGCACCAATGGCTGCAGTCTTGGGGAGCATCAACAGGGGTGCCTGGCTCACGATGGAGTGAGGGGTGACCATCTTTCCTGAACTCTGTTAGATATGTAATGTTTAAGAACTGAACCTTCCTGTTTTCATGTCTCATCTTCTTGATTACATCTGAAATGAATTGATTATTCAGGGGCTCAGCTTCAAGCCTTGTGTCCATCGTTTCCGGTTCTCTCTCCCTATCACATAAACCTCCTTTATTCCATGTGCCATTCCTGCAAATTTCAGATGTTAAGTCCTTGACCTAGAATTCATAATCTTTTGTACAGCCACTTCAGGCCACTCTTGCCAGCATAAGAGAGTACATGCCAAGGCGCTAGAACACCACTATTCTTTATTTTTTTGGTATCTTTTTACCCTTTCTAATTCAATGAAGATAGAAGTAAAAGGTTGTCATATTATGTTTGCTTTAAGCTTGCCTGTAATGTACTGGTGAGTAGCTTCGGAAGAAAGTGTGACTCCTTTGTGGATCTAAGTTGTTTATTACCCATGACTTTATTGTTTGCAGAGACCTTCGAAATGCTTCCATCACATTCATGCTCATATTTACTTTTCCTCCTTCCTGGAAATAGTTGCGCCTGAAGAAATACAAATAATTTCTTTTCAGAAAACAAAGCCAGAAAACATTGTTGTCAATAAACACGGACTTTCGAGAAGTAACAGCTCTTACATCTTGACAGTTTTATCTTCGTTCCACCAATGGCCAGCATTGAGAATTAGAACATCTGCTCCATTCCACTTTTCTGAAAACCAGTGTAACTCATCTACCCTAATGGTTAGTCTGATATCGTTTGACGAGTTCTTTGGTGGGCGACTGATGACGACGAGGTAAGGTGCCCTGTAATATTCAACGGTTAGGTTGTATTCATGAAACCGCACAGAGAGAAAGCCCCTGTGCTTAGTTATGGCGTTTCCATTTTCTTCATATATTGCAGAATTGTTTGAAACTGACTGTGCCAGCATGCATATTAAGGACTCCCACTGGTTTCTTCCAATAGAATCGCCGGCAAACACTATACGTCCATTCCGGCTTCTTTCCAAAAGATCACTTGCACTGAATCTGAGATCAGGAGGAGATGATGAACAGATTAAAAATCGAATAGCATTAACTATCTATTTCGAAAAACGTTTTGTTTGAGAAGAAAACAAGTAAAATAGGCTAACAGCCAATTTTTTGTACTAATAACGATCCAATGGACCATTTGTTTTGTGGGGTTTCAAGGCTTAAGCGATGCCTTCCACTTGCTTTGCAAGGTTATAGTAAATTGATAGAATGAATGATTACGAACCAAAAAAAAAAAAAATGAAAGAAAAAATGAAAGAAAAAAAAAAAGGCAGTTCTACATTTCTACATCCTTATCCGAACCGAGAAAAACTCAAAACAAATGGAGGATTTTTAAATGGACGTGCGTGGCTAAGAAATACATGCACATACCAATGGTACCATAACCATGCATCCTGAGACCTCATGATAAACTCCGTACCTTGGAAGATCACAGCCGTGCGGTTGCCATCGCCATTTGAGATACTCTTCATCTCTCCGCCCATTGTGACGGCACTGAAAGCCAGGATCGAGAAACGGGCAGTTTTCGTCATATAATCGAAGAGAGTAAGCCTCATCGCGAACCCATCTGCCGGAAGAATAATCACAAGCTCCTGACGATTTTCGAATGCTTGGTAGAATTTGAGACCACAAATTCAGACGAAAAGAAGAAGCTTGCGACTCAAAAGAACTCAAAAGAATAAATATACCAGCAGAAGATATTAGAAGCAGAAAAATAGCTTGTGCGTATGTAAGTTTTTTATCAAGTAAAAGAGGAAAAGAGAGAAGGTTTCTTTCGAACATTGATTGGTGATTAGAGGGTGGAAGATCCATAACAAGAAGGAGAGACAGAAGAGCATTATATCTGGATGCTATTAATTTGGCTTTGATTTGCCTTGCCTCCTAATAATAGAAGGAAATTAACAATATTGGAGAGATAAAGAGTACGAAGAGTACTTGTAATTTTAACCTATATTTGCAGCGATTTCATGTTCCTATCACGTCTTAATTTGCTACTACTACATGCTCTGCATGTTTTCAACGTCTCTTTAATTAAAATGATTGATGATCAAGAAGTCATAAGTCGCCTCTCTACCTGCCTTCGACAACCCAACTAAAACTTTTAATTATTCTTCACTAATTTTCTTCTTCTTTTTCTCTATCTTATCCATTGAGTTATCTTGTCTATTATTGAGCTGTTTGCTAATGGAGAAATTCCAACTATCTTTACCATCTCTCCGGACCAGTGACGGAGCTTCTTTATGGCCAACAGGGGCCATGGCCCCCCAAGGAAAAAAAAAAAATCACTGTTTTTATGCATAAAAAAATTAAAAAAAAAAAAATTTTATCCCTTGGCCCCCCCTCAAAAATTTGAGTTTTCCTTTTGGCCCCCCCAAAAATTTCTTCCAAACTCGTCACTGCTCCGGACCCCTTCTTTATTTAGTTATCTAGACCTAGATTTTGGGTATTGGGATATTATATTATTTGTGTTGATGGTATATATTAACATGGATGAAAGACTTGTACTAACTAAGAATAATTAAATTGGTAAATAATAAATATTATTTTACCTTTTTAAGAATTTTAAATAATTAATTAGTTTTAGAAAATATTTCTTTAATAAAATTATAATATTTATTACTTACTTTTTTTAATATATATACATGATATAAATGTAGTTAGGTGTATGAATATCCCGAATGTTGATTACATTTAAAAAAATTTCATGTATGATTACAATATATATATACATATATTTTAAGAATCATTATAAATTTATAATATATATAATTTTCTATAATGCCTTTATATTATAGAGTTTTTATCATCGATATTATTAGGCTTATAAACTTTATATCCAAACTCTTTATGATATGAACCCACCTACCTCCACCTCAAAAGCTAATTTAAGAGTGGGGGGTTATGAACATATATATATAACACCCAAGCCACCCTTGTTAACCGATACGGGACGCATCATCATACCTAACCCCTTTAAACTGCACGGCCATACAAGACTACGTTGCTCTGATACCAAATGATATGAACCCACTTAACTCCACCTCAAAAACTAGCTTAAGAGTGGAGGGTTGTGAACGCATATATATAACATCCAAGATGACCCTTTCTAACTGATGTGGGACGCATCACTTTATATACAAACTAATGTTTTATATGGTGATTGAAAGAGTGAATATGCAAAAATCAATTCATTGAGAGTGATAAAGTGCCAATAAATGAGTAATTAAAATAGTAAGATGATTATTTTCAAAAAATTTGTTATATAGTTATTAAGTCGTAATTCTACATGTTATCTCTATTTTATCAATTAAACATTAATTTTACATGAGTTTTTAATTTTTAAAACTTTCAAACGCTTAAATCAATATTTTAGTTATTATTATTAATAAAAATTAATGAAGAAAAAGATTCAATATTATTACTTGTCCAGTCAATTCATATAACCTAAAAGTACCTATCACTTATTTATTTTTAATTTTCATATGATATTATATCACATCAAGCTATATAAATTAAATTATATAGATTAGTTGTATATATTATTTTAAAAAAATATAGGTGTTTATAATTTAGGATATTATTGAAATTGGTATATTCTTAAATTTTCTAATTGGATTTAGTTTCAGGTTATATAAACACTTGAAAATGTTGTACAAATAAGTTTTCTAAGTAAACTGATTACTATTTTTTGTTTTTTTGAGAAAATAAATTTTTCTAAAAATTTATAATAATTTAAAAAAAAACTTTTATATTCAATTGTAAATTAAAAAAATCAATATATATTACATAAAAAATATAATTAAATAATAAAATTTTCATTAAAATTTGATTAAACAAGTGATTCATACTATATATATAATATTAAGTTATTGAATTTTTTATTTATATAGATTTAATTTGAAGATTATCTATATTATTAATTAAAAATAAATTCTTTAAATTTTAAAATATTAAGCCTACTTCAAAGAAAAGAAAGAAAGAAAGATGTGCAGAGTATTTTTGAGTTGATATATATAAATATAACTAGATGGGAGGCATGCGCATTGCACGGGTATATGTATTAACTGTGTTTGATAAATAGTATATTATTTTTTTTTTTGTATTGAATGTTAGTATTTGGATTTAGACATGATTACTTTCACAGGGAGTTGTAATGTTTTCGCAATGAAGTTTTTTATTTTATATATCTTTATTTTGTTTTGGCATTTAACCTTTTCATGAAGCATTTCTGATTTTTGGTTTTCAATTTAATGTTCTTTATGAGTTATTATATGACTATTCACTTTGTAGTTGTTTCTATATAAAGGTAAGGATTTCTGATTTTTAAAGTGTTTGTATATTTTGTAGAATTTGATTGTTTATTTGTTCTATTAATTTTGCAATAAGTGATAGAACGAATTGGTTGAGAGAGACGTTGCAAGTTGTTTGCTTAAATTTGGATACATTAGTTGTTGCTAAGGATGTTTTGAATGATGTTAATCGTTCGTTGATTGGTTTAATTGATTCTATCATTTTAATGGTTAAAGATTTTAATAGATTGGACAGATTGTTTGTCTAAAAGGAAGCGGAATTGAGAATTCGTGAGGAGAAAGTGAAAGAGGATGAAGAATTTTATTATAGTTTTAGTGATGATGTTGATATGTAGTTTTTTTTTTTTAGTTATAGTTTTTGCTTTGTAAGAAATATCAATCTTTTGTTTGCTGTAGTTTTTATTGTCTTCTTCTCTTTTACATTTGTTAAAGTAATGTCCTGTAGATTTTTTATATTAAAATATGTTGTTGATAAATTATGTTACGTTTACATTGAGATTTTCATAGATAGAACATAATAATATATTGAGTCTATTAATGAAACATTCTTTAATTCTTTAGAATGGTGTGTTCAATAGTGGGAATTTTTTTTTTTTTTTTTTTGGGTTCGCACTTAGTAATCAATTTTTCATATATTCTATTTGTATTATTGTATACAAAATGCAAGCAAATTCAATATAAATGAAAAAAAAAATTGATCATAAATCAACGTCATTAATTCTGTAATAGACTTAACACATATTTGAAACTATTTATAAGAAAAAAATAAGAATAAAAACAATAGTGATATTCGAATAAAATAATAACTTGTTAATTTGATGACTGTTTGATAAAAGTTTGTCGAACAGTGAAGAATAAGATGTTTTGTTGTGTAATAGAAAATGTTTCATTGTATTATTTTCTTTTTTTTGTGTGCTACTAAAATTCATTTTTCTGTGTTTGGTTTTTTCTTATACTTTGTTAATTTTTTCTTATAATTTGTTAGTTTTTAAAGTTTATTAAGTGTAATGCTAGGAAATAATTTCGCTGGTTGGAAAAATGTTTAATTAAAAGTTGTAATTTGTATAAATAACAATATTACTTATAAAATAACGAATTAAATGGGTAGGATTAAATTTAAAGTTTAGCTGTGCAGATATTGTTCGATTTAAAGGTAATTTAGATGGCTTCAAGTTATCTTTTAGTTTTGATAATAACATTATTTTTGAAGTGTAATAGAAAAAAATGTTTGATATAGTGGTTTGGAAATTTGTTTGATACAATTCATTTGCTAGTATTTGACATTATGTTTCCTTATAGCATTGGATATTGTGTAATAATGTTTTGAGTTATACTCATCAAATTCATGAATTTGTTTAAACTAAAAGTAATAACCATATAACGTATAATAAAAATTTAAGTTTGTTTAAATTTAAATTTTCAAATTAACCTTAATTTCTTCTTCTTATTCGTGGTATAATCTTCCTCTTCATTTGGATCCTGTTGTTTTTCTTTGGCTTGTTCTTCTTAATTCTTGGACATGTTTCTAGAAGACTGATCATTTTCAGTTCCATATTCTTAATCTTGAATGTTTGATCCATTTTTAGCTATTATATTTTGATATTCGGTGTCAAAATTTGATATTCACTTATCGCCTCTATTGTAATTTTTGTTTCATCTTGTCCTTTCATTGCCTGTGATAATTAATAAATTATAGACATCATATTCTTGTAGCGAATTGTTAGTTTAACGAAAAGTTAATTCAAATTTTTAAGTTCATATACTTGTGTCCCTTCTCAAGTTTATCGTTCAATGTGAAAACTTTTGACACAGCATAATTTTTCAGATCCTTCTTTGAAATTAATTTATGTCAATCTAATTTTGAAAACGAATGTTTGATCACAAAGTTGTAGCAAAACTTGTGAAATTGTTTTTGAATCATTCCCTTGCTTCTTCAATAGTAGAGTTACATGATAAAAGTTGCTTCTACAATTTCATCCTTCACTTTGATATCTATCTTTGTAACTATTGTATTATTGATTTAAAATTATTATTCCAAATCAATGGATAAAATTGTGTAATATAATGGAAATAAAAATAAATAATCATATATCTCATTTGGAGGGTATTTTGATTCCTTCTTACATTTCTGATAGTAGAAATTGCTGTTATTAATAGGTATTTTTCTCTTGCATGAATTGCATGACATATAACACCAACCATACATATCATTTACTTCTATTATTCTCGTTTTTATTGTGAATTCTTTTTCCTATGGTAAAGAAATTTGTATTTAAAAGATGTGCCATAATAACGATTTTATAATATATTGAATTATTTTCTTATCATTGTTGTACCACATGAAGTTTGTTATGTATTTCAAAGATGCCATGTTACCAAACATTTCTTCTTCAATTGGTATTTTTTTTTGCTTTGTATGTAAAAAGTGTGCTATAATAATAATTTTATGATATATTAAATTGTTACCTAATCATTATTGTACTGCATGAAGTTTGTTATATATTTCAAAGATACCATGTTATCAAACATTTCTTTTTCAATTGGTATTTGTTTTTGCTTTTTCTTTTCCAACTACATAGTCAATATATTTTTGTTTCTACAATTATTAACATTATATATATATATAGACAATATATAATTATTCATGAATACATTAGAAATTACAAGTTAAAAAAAATTACTTCTCCTGTATAGAATGCACGCGTTCAATATCTAAGTTTTGATGCTGAAGGGTGTTGAGATACAATTTTCCTAAATATTAAAATAGATTTTTAAAATAAGTTTGTTATTTTGAATACTAAAAACTGATATAATGTGAATTGATTGATTACCTTAAAATTGTTTCACATTTGTTGATGTGACAACAATTACAACTGATTTTGTATGTCCCACCTCGATCTCTTTGTTAATTTCTTCTGAATTTTCTCCGCACAAAGTAACAGTAATTAAATCTCTAAAAATGATCTTGGTGTTAGGATTTTCAACTGATAATAAAAGGTAAAAATATTTGTAAAAAATCTATTGATCAATATGCAATAATGATGTCTTTTTTTGTAGTATTTGTTGATTGTATTTTAGTTTCTCTTATTCCACACAAAATCCTAATGAAATCTTCATATTATTGAATATTTGCACTATCTTAAGTAATTTTCCAAACATTTCCATTTCGTAACTCAATTTAAACATACATGAGAGTAAATTTGTATCATTTGATCTATCTTAAAGCTTATTAACACCAGCAAATTCAAAACTATACTTTGGTATGACAACTCTTAGTTCTTTGATTTCTTTTACAATTGTTGTAGGCAAAAATTGTATACAATATGGGCTGTCAGCAGGTCTAAATGAAGAGGCAAATGGTATGATCTTAATATTTCTTATGATATAGATCAAACCTTCACAAACTTTATTCTTAAAAACCTTATTCTTTGGTACAGTTGCATGGTAACTTCTTCGGGGTAAATACATAGACACTCCCAAGGTTTGGTCTAAGTAACAATCTCACCCCTGTTATTCATAAAGTAACATAAAGACCCCCATTTTGATATTTTAAG
>JANLJB010030362.1:0-17452 GCA_026212285.1 Bursera cuneata | reverse complement strand
AAAAAAAGCAAACCTCAGGGGTCTTGTTGATGAAAGTGATAAACTTGCTTTCTATTTGAAATTAAGCCAAAACACAAGGATACTATTTGAGATTGTCCCATTATTTAATTAATAATAAAACTAGAATAAATGATGAAATTGCAACACAGAATATGCAGGAAACGTGCAATAGAGCACTGAATGTAATTGATATGTTTCATCGAAGTTTGAAAATGTTTCTATCATTGTTTTTTTTTTTCTTTTGATGAAAATCAGCATGTATTGCTGCAACTTTGGTCTTTATTTTTTGACTCACCCGACCAAAAGTCAATGCATTGACTCAACCCTGCGGATCCGACTACCTACTCAAACTCGACACTAACTCGATCCTTTAGGTTCATAAGAAAAAAAATCAACCTAGGATTGATTTTTTCCAAACCATTAGATTCGGATCGATAGTTGGGTTAGGTTCAATCCGATCCATTAGTTGCACACCCTACTTATAATTTGGAATATTTACTCTGATCCCTCAGATAAATTTTAAAAAAATATTTAAATCTATACTTATTTTAAATTAATATTTACCCTATATTTTTTAAAAATAAATATTAATTTTTGAGAAAAAATATTAATTTTTAAAAAATAAATATTAATTTAATATAAATATGAATTTAAATATTTTTTCAAATTTATCCCGGTCAGATAAATATGCCCTTGTAGTTCCCCAAAACAAAATTTTATTATTTATTACTTTTGTAGTGTTTACACTTAAACATGTATTCTTAACTTAAGTAATTTATAAGTTCACTAGAAAAACCCTAAAATTATATTAATGTCACATATTAGGTACCGGGTTGTCCGGTAGCAGGTTTGCCGAGGCAAAGGCTTTCCTTTCTAAACCCTATAGCTCGATATCTCACTCGCCGCTTCTCTGTGATTCGCTGCATAGGAAGAAGAAGAAGAAGAAGAAGAAGAAGAATAGTTATGGCAGAAGAGGAAGCACAGCCCCTGGCGTACGTATCAGAGACGGTGTTGAAGAAAAGGAAAAGCACTGAATCTTTGGCGCTTACAAGAAAAGCCCAGTTGGAGTTGGGAAAGTATGGGCCGAATAGTAATAATAAGAAGAAGAAGGTTGAGGATATCAAAAGACCTGAAGATTTCGTCAAACAGTTTAGGGACCAGGTAATCTCTTCTATTTCTTAGATTATTTTGTTTTATGATGAACCCAGATGTATGGTATGGTATGAAATTTCATGTGAAAGTTTTGATTTTTAAGGTTTATAGATTGAATCTATGTACTTCTGAGATTAAAAAAATTGAAACTTGGAGCTGGTATATCGTGCTTAAATGATGATATGATGCCTGTGTTGGTTGTGTGAGTGAAATAGACGGAGCTCAGAGTTCTAACAGTAGTCCTTACTATTTGTTATTATGTTTTCAATTCTGAGAATTTGATAGTAATTTTGTCTATTATGTTTTGTTGATTGGTAGCTTATTGGGGTGCATCTTTTTCTTAATTTTAATGGGATATTTACTCTTCAGTCTACTGTATAGGTAAATGATGTTGTCTGATATGAACAAGTGTTAACCTGTGTTTTCGGTATAGGAATTGGACCTTATCCGGATGAAACATAGGGGGAAAAGGGCGAAAACTGCGAAGTTGGAGTCGAAATCTAACTTGCTTTTCATTATACGTATACAGGGGTAGGTTGTGTACTAATTTCCTTTGGTGATTTATTAAATATTTTTTTCTTCAATTGTTTCGGGGTCTGATTTTTCCATTTATTTCAGAAAAAATGACATGCACCCTAAAACGAGGAAGATCCTGTACAACCTAGGATTGAGGAGAGTCTTCAGTGGTGTCTTTGCCAAAGCTAGTGAAGGCATATTAGAAAAGCTGCTGAAGGTGGAGCCGTATGTAACTTATGGGTAAGAGAGATAAAATCCTACTTTTTATTGTTTTGTGATATGATTTGCTGGTTTTGGTAGAATGCCTGTTTCATGCTAACCAAAGTGAATGACTGACAATCTCAAGTTATTGCCTATGATATCTGATTACATTGGTTACCATCATTTGGGATTTTTTGATATGTTATGTCTCCATGGCTTAACTAATTTCCTGGTTTGTGGGTGTAGTCTTTGTCTTAGTTCATTCTATATATATTTGTTTAATGCATCATATTAGAGCACAATACGTAAGGACTTTGAAGTTGCAATTATATTAGAAACCACTAGCTTTGAGTCTTTATACATTTACTTCTTATCTCTTTCTTTATTTTCATACCAATTAAAAGTTCTATTGTTTTGGGCTAAAGAGATGGATATTTTAGCTTAACATCCAGGCTTAAACAAATAATCTCTTATAGTGGCCCCTAATGACTTGTTTTTAATAACTTTTCTTGATAATCGAATGCGGATTTTAGTTTTCTTGTTCTTGAGGTTCCCACTTGACACAGGCAAATCTTATGTTGCCGCTACCTCTATATTATGATTCAAGCAAGCCAAAACAATTGAACTTAGTACTCCATGCCAGCTAGATGCTTCTCTTGAAGTCAGAAACCATGCTTGAGCTCAACCAAGCTTCTCTAGTCATATGATTACATGAAGTTTTAGCTTGGCTCGGTATACCATGTTTGGATAGTTTGCTTAGTTTTTGACTAAGTAGGAGTCTGTTCACTTGCCTGATCGATCTAAGCTGCTCCCTGGATTGAGTGTGCATTTGAATTTAGGTATAACTTTGCATAGTTTGGCATCTTGGAGTTCTCTGTGAATAAGCTAGGGGCCTGTTATATATGGTCTTGCTTTGTCTGAATACTTTGGTTGGGTCATGATAGAACTTGAAGAAACCCTGCCTTGTGATCTTCTCTAATTAGTAATGTTTTTCTTAGCCTTTTGCTACAATTTGAACTTATTTTTGTCCCTGTTAATCTGCACGCTACAGCATCGTGTTAATCACCTAATACTGATCAATCATTTATCTTCTGGAAGTTACTTTGTATTACATTTCATTTCCATATTCACTCCTTATCCAACATTATGCTTTTTCAAATATTTTTGTTGTTATAATGTTTATTTTTGTTGTTTTAATGTTGTGACTATTATTTTGACTGTTAGTTTATGGTCTTATCTTTGCTTGTTTTACAGATATCCTAATCTTACAAATGTGAAGGAGCTAATATTCAAGAAGGGTTATGCAATGATAGAGAAACGAAGAATACCTCTCACAGATAACAACATTATTGAACAGGTATTAAATTTATCAAATGTGAAGGATACTTTGTTTGGATATCTTTTCCCAAATTTGGATGCCCGCACCAATAAATGTCTTTTATATATAGAGTTCTGTAAATTTTTTTGACTTTTTTTCCCCCCTTCGTTTTTAATCTGCCAGGCATTGGGGAAACATGGCATCATTTGCATAGAAGATATAGTACATGAAATTGCTAATGTTGGTCCACATTTTAAGGAGGTCATCAGTTTTCTGGGACCTTTTCTACTAAACAAGCCAGAAGGGGGCTTGCAGGGTAAGAAACAACCATTTAAGGAAGGCGGAGAAGCTGGAAATCGGGAGGAACAGATCAATGATTTAATCAGTAAGATGAATTAGCAATAAGAGTACATGACAGGGACTGTGAGAGGATCAAATCAAATCAAATCAAATCAATGATCTAAAGTTTGACAGGAATTGGCCTCAGTAGAAATAGTTAGATTAAATTCTCAGTGTATTTTACACTTGTTCATTGCAGTACTCAGTATCCCAATTTTGATTTTGTTTCTAATTCAGTTTTGTTTGCCAGTATAATTAAAAAATCAGTTTTTCCATTTTTTGGCTTCTTTGGATGTTCTCTTCCTTAGCATGTTATGAAGCTTGATCTGAATGAAAGGTTTTTGGATTTTCTCGGCGAACTCCTGTATGCTGACCTGGATCCTTAAAGTTTGACTTTAATTGATGAAAGTTGAGTTGTAAATGTATAAAATTACTATAATTTTATTGCTTTAGTAAATAGACGGATATAAATAAAGGTTCTATTGGCATTTAAATTTTTTAATTTAATTTTATATATTATTTGATATATTTGATTAAGTTAAAAAAATTATTTGTCATTAAAAAATAAAAGGTTGTCAAGTAGTATATAAAATTAAGTAAAAAATTTAATTTCTGATTTATTTATAATTTATAATGAATAAATACTGAAATTTAGAACGAGAAAAAGTGGTAACAATTCCAAAAATCTTATGTGTGATCAATATTGTCTTTTAGTATAATTAAAGATTCCTTTTTTATATAAAAAATATATAAAATTATAGTATTTATTTTGTATATTGAAATCAAAGTGAGATGTATCATTTGATTAAAAATTTGAGATATATTGAGGTTTTCTTAAATTGAAAATGATGGATTGATATCCATGACATTTGTCACTGTTTCTGAAACGTCAAGGATGCTGAAATAGTTGTCAAAATATTGGGGTGCTAAGTGATATTTAGCTACAAAATAACTAAAGGTCATCCAAGTCTCAGCAGCGTCGAGCCAGCAAAAGCCGTTTGAGAGACCAAGGAAAGCGCTTTTCTCTCAAACGCCGCCATGGACGGCGACAATGTAGACCACGATCCTTGGCTAGCTCCAGACAAGCTCTACCACTTTCTCTTCTGCTTCTCTCTCAGTCTTCTCTTCTCTGCCTTGGCATCACGAGCCAGTCACCCCTTTCTCCGCACCCGCTCAATCCAAATCGGGTCCATCCTTTCCCTCTTAGCCGGGGCCGCCAAGGAAGTCGCTGATCACTTCGGCTTCTTCCCCTCTGCTGGAGCCTCCTACAAGGACGCCGTCGCGGATGTTATCGGCGTCCTGATCGCCTCTTTCGCTCTTTCTCTTTCGAGGAAGTTCTCGGGCCGGCATGGTGTTGAATCGGGTCAAACCCGAAGGGTTCTGCCCGTTTGAGTGGATATTTTGTGTTAAATGTTTGGTGGGGTTGTGAGTTTTTGCAATGGGTTGGGGAGAATGGGGTTGGTTTACAATAATGAAAGAAAAGACGTCTGTTTGGTTGGTGAGAAGCTGTGGGAAAAAAAAGGAAAATGGGGAAAAGTTCCTTGAGTTTCAGAGCTGGAGTAAAGTTTTGGAACCCCTTCTTGGTTGTTTTGTTGCTGAGAAAACGTGGGAAATGTTGGATTCCAGCATTGATTTGGAATTATAGAGAAGAGAAAAGATTCATTCAGCTAATGATGATACAACGAGTGGTTCAGGTCTGTATTTTCGTTCCATATAATCTTTTTTTCTGTTTTTGAACTGTTTATTTATTCATTTATTTTTCATATTGCATTGTTCATTTGTCAAAGTCTTTCTCTTCGTTTGTTTATCGATCCAATTTTAGATTTTACACACATATTGTAGTTTAGCTTGCATTAATATTCAAGAAACTGAATGGATTCTTATTGACGAGTTAATAAATTAATTGTGACAACTTGGCAAAATGAACTTACATTTTCAACGTCATTTATATGAGGAATAATTTACTTTCTTAATCAGGAATGATGATGACACTTGATATGTGTTCTGGGATTTGTTTGTTATTTCTTTTGTTCTTCTTTTATTTCTGTTCTAATGAGATAAGCTCTTATAAAACTCGGACAGGATCTGCATGAGTTGTAGGATCCTTCAGTTTTTGGCTAAATGTTGATTGTTGCATTCTTATAAAAATATCATATTTGCAATGTGCCCAAGTTATGATGGCATCGTGTCCTTGCATAGTTTATTACTTGTTTTCGCCTGTCTTTTTTATTTATTTACTTTATTGAACTGGCGGAGACTGCCATAACATTCGAGGAGCCAGCTGGGTGAGTGCTTGAATGAGCCTTTTTACCACACCTTGTTGATTTAAGTTCTAGCTCCGTGCTTCAATTTTCTCCGAATAGGAGTCAGCTGGATTCTGAATCTACTTAATCAATGGCCTGGATGTACCTTGTAGTTTGGTTCCTCTATTCTCTTGTTGTGATAGTAGCTTGGCTTTGTGCATCTTCAACATCTACCCTTAGATAGCAAACATGGCAAGCTACTATTTTATCTCCTAAGAACCTTGTCTATTGCATGTTAATTTGTCTTCTGTCTCTGGTATACGTATAAGTGGGGTTTGGTTGTGCTTGATTAATCATAGGCTGACGAGGATATAGATTAAAATAGTGTTGATTGGGTGTTGAATGTATTTTTATAGGATAATTCACTTTGATCTTTTTTAGAATTCATCTCGCCGACGAGTTGGAGTAACTATTAATACCAGAGCATGTTTTAAGAGAAGCAAAAATAAGGAAAACTAAAACCACTGAAATAATTTCACTAGATATCCAACTCAAATATATACTTACAAACACAAACTCAATTCTCATAACCTTTCCTTCGATCTTTAGCTTGAATATCATACATGTAATTGATACGTGCATCATTTATTCCTTTTGTTTGATTGTTTAATATGTCTACATACCACCACTATATTTGAACAGTTGTCATCAACTAGTCGACCTTTGGACAATCGCTTCTTGTTCTAACATAGTTCTTGGACGTTCATTTGGGACTCAGGATGGTGTCGATCAGTCACCTTCTGAAGCTCCTTGTTGCAGGCTTTTCAGGAGTTTCACCATCTTCCTCTGGCAGCTTCACCGCAGAATAGGTTCCTGCACCACAGAGTGCCCCAAGGATGGGGGCGGTGAGGTAGACCCAGATGGCCTTGTAATTGTTTACTGCTATTGCTGGCCCCAGTGTTCTTACTGGATTCATTGAACCGCCCGTCGATGGTCTGCACCATACAATGAAAGGAAGAGAATTCAAGAGATCATCTTAGTATTTTTCAATTATTTACCTGTCTCTTGTTCTCTAGATATTGAATCACTGAATTTTGTTCTGATTAACAAGTCTAAATGAAATCATTTTTAGAAATCATTGATATAACAACTTGTTGCATCTTATTTCCTTTCATATTCTGCAATCTGCCCCATTTTCACATTTTTAATATTGAAAGATTGGCCATCCATACGCATACGATTCAATGGATCAGACTTTGGCCGACACTAGGATAAATTTATGAGAGTGGTGATGGAAAAGAAAAAGTACTTTCTCTATAAAAGCAGTTAACAAGTCAGAAGATGTTTTTGTTTTTATACTTCTAAAGGAGTACTTTTTGTTTTCTGAAACGTGTTCCACATTATTAAATGATAAATAAGAGAGTTATGGACAAACCCGGCTATGAGTATGTTCAGCATCACAGTTGCTCCCACCGCGATTCCAGCCAACTCCCCTACCTGCACAATCTCAGATTCAGAGGGACCCTTTTCTCTATTTTTTTTTTTTTTTTGAATTTTTCAATCTTCAGCAGAATTAAAAACAAAGTTGGACTTTGTTTCCAACTATAAAATTATTTTTATGTTTTATTTTGGTTGTTTTACCTCTTCAAATTAACTTTTCTTCATAGAGCTGATGATATCAACATAAGTCATAGCAAGGAATCACTTCCAAGGTTTGAAAGTTTGGTGAGGCAAGATAAGATCGGAAAATTGTAGTAAACAATTTGATGAACATGAATAAATAAATATTCTTGTGTTCATTTATTTCCTTTGACACGTTCTAGCTCTTGGGATCTTCTTGATTCCAGAGATACACGTATGCAACTTGTCTTTTGATAAATTAATTTATTTGTAGTAATATGTATAATTCATTGGAAATGGAAACACTTGCAGTTATGCCAACTTTGATTGTCGACTCTTGTGATCTATCCTGAGTTTCCATATAAAAAAATTGGAGAAGAGACTTCTGTCTCTTTGATAGTACTTGGAGAGGTCTATCTTGATTGGAAGTGAATTTGAAGCCAAAAAATACATAAAATTATAAATTTTGTCAAACTAAAACCATGTGTAGCCACGTTGTCTAAAATAATTGAAGGAGAAGAAGCAGTTTCTGAATTATATTTTTTGAACACGTGAAAAGGGATTGACAAAAATGTTTTGATAAGAAAAGGAAAATCGGGGATTGACAAAAATGTTATATATAAAAGTAGGTTCACAGGGTTCTGTTCTTTTCTCTTTTAATTTTGAAGAAAACAATTTTTAAAAGATGTAACGGAAGGGCGGCGAACTTACAGCTCTTGTGTCGGTGGCCACAGCAGTGACAACAAACATGAGATTGAAGCTAATAATAAACTCCAAAGCAAAAGCTTGACCATATCCTCCTGAAGGCACTGTCACTCCCGCTCCCATTATGGGGTGAAATATCCCCTTTAATGCAAATGCTGCACATATTGATGCCAGTGCTTGTGCTCCTATATACACTGGTACCTGCTCAGAACAACACAAGTTATAAATTTAATGTAAAATCTTCCACAAAGAAATGATAAAATTTTCGTCATTTGCTGAATATATATGTGTTCATACATGTTTCCATGGAAAGTGTTTCAAGGCAGCAAAGGCAATGGTGACAGCTGGGTTGAGATGGGCTCCGGAGATGTGGCCAGTTGATAATATGACGATCATAACAGCGAGTCCGGTGGAGCCAGCGCAGCCAAGTAGAGTTTCTATGCCTTGTGTTTTCTGGTTCACAATAGCTGTGGCTGTCCCGGCAAAGATAAGTATAAGTGTGCCTATGAATTCTGCTCCAACCTGATTTTGACAATAAAATAATGAAAATTAATCATCCTTCAAAATTCACATCACCCTAATAGAAATAACGCATTAAATTGTTAGTTAAAAATTTGATCTATATATATATATATATAATATAAATATAACGATGTGATATGTCTGTTTCATGTAAGATTATCTTGCACTGACGAGTCTTTTATCATACCTTTCTAGCAAGTGAGACAGGAGGGGGAGGCAAAGGCAATGAGCAAGACACTGGGGGGAGTCTTCCCTCTTCCATCGCCCATTCCTCAACACCGAAGCACTTGCATGGGCTTTTAAGAAGTGATTTCCTTCCATGGCCACCTGTCTCTCCTTTGAACCCACCAAAGAGAGGTGCACCAGGAGTGCCGGGTGTGGCTGGCGTGGAAGGAATGGATGGAACATCCTCATTCTCCATTATCACTCACAAACTATAAAACAACCAATCAGAAATAGAGATTTAAGAGATCAGAAGCCTTGAGTCACTTTGTCCCTTTGTGTGTTGGCAGAGTGGTAGGGAGCTTGGTCTCGTGTATTTATACAACAAGCAAAGAAGTTGACTTAGCGAATCCCAAGAGAGGATAGAAAGAGAAACATTACAAAGCTAGTGGTTGGCACTGTGAGATGGGAAAAGCTTAAGGTAGCTTTAGAAGTGGAGAGTGGGACAATGCAAGGAAGACTTGCATTTGAAACTTGTAAAAGAAAGGTATATATGAGACATGAATCATGTTGTTTTGTCTTTGTCATTCTCTTCTTTTATATTCATTGCCTTCGCTTAGCTCTCCATTATGAAGAGAAGAGAGAGTAGTCCACTCTGTCATCTTCCTATCTATGTGAATGTGTGTCTATGAGCGAGAGAGAGATGCGATCATGGTAGGTGAGTTGCTACCAAATGAATTAATAATTAGACTATTAAAAGACGTTCTTCATTAAGCAATCTTAGTGGTAAAATATATTTTTTCTTTCATTGGTAGTTTAGTATACTCTTGTTTTATCCACCGTTTAGACTAATAGGAATTACGTGGGTTAGAGCTAATCGAGGGATACTATAATGTATGAAACTATAGTACATCACATATGTATCGATTTCAAGATTCTTTACTCACGATCAATGTGAACTTGTTATTGATAAATAATATAAAAAACATTAAACAAACCAATTTTAATTATATATATTAATTATAAAAAAATATATCTTAAAAGGTTAGATTCATTGTACAATAGTACTTAAAAGGTTAGATTCATTGTACAATAGTACTTTTTTAACTATATGTTAACACCATAAAAATATGTATTTTCTCTTTAAAATTTATTGATTTAAAGATTATATATTTTTCTTTTAAACATTTATTCACTAATTACAAATTCAATGGAAGAAATAATTTATTAATTAAAATCATTGAATGTAGTATTACAATAATTTTTATCTTGAAACTACATAATTTTTCATAAACATTACATAATCTTTGAGGTGTTAACATGTGTCTTAACGGTACATGTTAAGATTACCCTTTCATTATATATATACATACACAAATTTGGAATTGAATACAATTTTGATCTTCTTCTTTTCTTCGATTCACATGTCAATGCCTTAATCAATGTGTGTGAATATGCATTTTTGTGGATGATAGAGAGATTAGAGGAGAAAGGTAAAGGGTGTTACCCATATATTCCCCTTTTTTATTAATTTTTAACCCTAAATATTGATGTAGATGCACACAAACATGACTTCACTTATAATTAACCCCAAAAACCTTCAAAACCATGCAGAACTTAGGAACTGGGTAAAATTATTTTTATTTCCTTCAGAGATGAATCTGACTGTACTTCTTCAATTATTCTTTCATTCTCATTTTAGCATGCATATAAATGTGTTCAAATATTTGTTTACGAGTGATAGAGATATTAGAGGAGAAAGGTAAAGGGTGTTAGCTATATGTTTGCCCTTATTTTTGCCCCTAAATGTATAAAGTTCCCCTTCAATGTAGATGCATCACAAAATTAATTTACTTCAAGTTTATGTAACCAGAAACCTAACTCAAAGCCATCTTTTATGTGAGTCACTGTGAAAGCCAATTTTAGAGGGAGAGAAATCAAGTTTTTCAGGTACCTTAATTTCCATTTCTCTATTCTCTCACCTAAAATATGGGTTAGTAAATTATCAAGTACAAACCCTATAGCTTGTATAACCGAAGTTTTTATTTTGTTTGCAAGGATGAATACAAGCCATGGATTTGCACAAATTTATAAATGGGGTAATAAATAATTATTTAAAATTTACTGCTATAGAGAAAGTTGTTCGTAATGTTTCACCGAATAAATCTCTCCCCACAAAAAGCTTTATTTCCCACTATAGGTTTGGCTGTCCTTTACACGAAAGTGTTGGAAGTTGGCTTCTCAAAAGTGCTTAGCCACACACGCCAATTCAAGAATTTCTTTGACATCTTTTCCAATTCGTATGTGTAGTTTACTTCAATTCTTAAAATATCCAAACATTTGATTCCATGTTTATAGTATTTAAAGATCGATTTCATCTTCTTTCTCTCTTTTCCTTTTTCCTTTTTATGAGCGATAATCATTTAAAAGGACTCTATCATTTCTCTAACTTTATGTAACCCATCTTAATAATTTAATTAACATGCTCCGGTTGTCGTTAATGATAATTAATCAACAAGTTAGTGACTTGCTCAATGTGTTATTTAATTAAGTTGGGCCCTCGTAATTGCATTATAGAATGCATGAGAGGGCAAAATCCTAACATTAAAGAACTAGGAATCTTTGATAAGGAACAATTATCAAGTAGAAAAAGAAAAAATCCACTAATTATTTTTTAAGTATATACTTGATTGTGGATTGATTCTTATTGTTAAACATCAAATAAATAAAATAGAGGTTCAATCTCCCTGATCGATGCTTCCAGATTACTTTTAAAAGCTGGTTCGATGAAATGCTAACCAACCAATTCTGAACCAAAAGATTCAAAGTGAAAATTTTTTAATACTAGCTTTACTTGTAAAATATAATTAAACTTCAAAGTCTTCTTTTTTCCCTTTTCGGTATGTTGTATGTTCGATACCATTAGCCTTTTTGATATATAGTTAGAGTATATCAAAAACAAAAGCTCTCTCTACTGAAACCATTTTTTGGAATGAATTCAAAAGTTTTCTCAACTCTCAATGTCAAGAGTTCAACAAAGTTTTTTTTTATTTTTGTCAATTTCTTTTGTCAAATTAAGTTGAGGTCTCATTATTATAAAACTATATATTACATAGATTAATTCAGTGTTTAGTTAATTGTATTTTCAAAGTAAAAGTTCTTAAAAAGGTGTATATATGTATACAGATCCATATCAAGAACTTCTTTATGTAAAATTTTAAGACATATACATTAAGAAGAATATTTTAACTTCCCTTAACTTCAAGTAACTACATCGTATAGGTTTTATAATACATTGTTTGTAACTGATAACCAATCTATCGATACAATTCAAAATTCAAACTACAGAAAATTTTGTTGACAAATTACGGCTAATATCTCCACGAAATTTTTTTTTAGTTAGCTAATAAAATACATCTATGAAGTTTTGAAAGAAAATCTTCAAACGTGAAACCAGAGTATTGCATCATCCATATATGTTTATTAAATAAAACCTTAATCTATTAATATTTTTAAAATTAGCAAATACGACAAACAAGCATATTTGTATATCTCTATATAAAGATTAACATGGTATAGCTAGCTGGGATTGAGAAAGACTGATAAAGTGATCATGACTTTTGATGTGAAATTGATTTGTCATGACAATGGTAGGCTTGGTACATAGACAGATGAATCAATGCTCTATTATTGCTATTGGTTAAGTTCTACCTTGAATTGAACACCGACAAGATAACCAAGATAATGTGAGAACTATAAATATATATTTGTGAACATCGAACATCACATAAGAAACCCTAAATGAGTGTTGAAGGAAAGAATATGAATAGGTGGCACAAATTCTTTTCGTCAATTTGTGGCTTTCATTGATCTTTACCTTTATCTTTTTGACTATTTTCTTCAATTGTCAGGGTAGCATTTTTTTTTTTAAATTTTCTTTTTAACTTTTACTGTACAATTTTAATAATGACATCAATACATTGACATATCTATACACTACTCTATCTCTATGTTGAATTGTAAGCTTTTAACTCTCTTGAGATGTGGTAGATGCTTTGTAAGCTTTTGAAGTTATAAAAAAGAAAAAAAAAATTATTATTATTCGTAATGAAATTTTCATAAAATCAATAACTTGATGCATACTTCGACGTATTCACTTTTACTTGAATTTTATTGAAATGATTTCCCCTAAAAATTCATTATTGCTTCACTTATTTGCAAATAAAATGAATATTATCAGCTTGGTAAGTAATGAATATATAAGAACAACTGGTTAATTAGAATAACTCTACTTAACCAAAATTTCTATTCCAAACTTACGTCCAAAATAATGCGAATTTCATTAAAATTTGTCAAATGGAAATATAATAATGTAATAAATAATGATCATTAACTAAATGAATATCAATTTATTTGGGATAATATTTTGGAATGTGTAGGATTAGTCCTGTTAATTAAAAGCATTGGTAATGGAAAGAGCAACTAATTAACCAAGGTTTTGAATTGCAGAAAGTCACGAAATGCAATGAATCTGTTCTTACATATTCGCTTAATTACGAAAAATTGAAGAAGGCAAGAAGCGGGTAGATTTTTCTTATATGAAGTAGTGGGGTACTCAGAGACCTGAAGTCGCAAACTAAATCATTTTGTCTTTCACTAGCGAAGTGTGCGCTGCTTGAACTAGTCAACTTCATAGCACTGCTGCACGCTTATATATACAGTCTTTTAGCCATGTGATTGGTGGCACCAATGCCGCTGTGTTCTGATGCTTAGCTATTAGTTATCCTCCTCTACAGCACTTCTTTCGTCAAACTTTAGAATGTCAACTATACAATCTTTAGTTTCTTTTTCCTCTTTCAAAGATAACTAGATTCGAGCAAGATTATGTCATGAGTACTGTATATATAGTTCGTTCAACAATGGAACTTTCCACTCAGAGATAAACTAATTACTGATAAAACAAGGTATATATTAAGAATTAAGTGAATTTAAAAAATAATAACCAAAATTTTAAATGCATTTTGAAAAATAATCATATTTTTAAACATTTAGATGTCATAATTACGACTCTATAAACCGATTTTTTTTTGTTAAGTTTTAGAGAACGACAACCCTACCATCCACAAGAGTTATCCAGATGCCAAATTATAATAAAATTAACCATTTATCTTTTGGTCTATTAAGCAGTGATTATGATATTTCATTTTTTTTTTGAAAATATGGTTACTTTCGAAAAATTTAATATGATTTTAGTTATTTTAAAACTAACCCACGAATTAATACAAATTATACCTTAACTGATTAACTTTGTTAGTTTTTAATTACTTATCATGATGTTTGGTAAGAGAGAGTTAAAAATTGAGAGAATCTGAAAGTGAGAAAATTGCTGAAAGTTTATGTTATTACTGATAAAGAATGTGTTTTTATATTCTTAATTTCAAGACTATATAAAACTTGTTTTATTTATAATATTTTTTAAAGCATAAAAGTTGGTTTAAAACGTGGGACGGTCGTGGGTGTTTGTAAAAAATTCTCTTATTATGATAGCGCTTTCCACATCACAAGCTTTTCTCACATCATGTCTATGGAAAAAGGAAACGCCCTAGCTATGGAAAGAAAATCTAATGTCACCTCCAGTCATGATCATCATCGATTTCAATATTCATGAATACAACTCTTCATCCACACACACAAAGAAGAAAAGTATTGGCTCTGCCTTCCCCATGCCCAAGTTGATTATGCTCCACCATGCATCTATCCCTGGAATAATGTGGAACAAGCTTTCCTTGAGACATTCATCACCAACCCTACTTATTAATTGTTTTGTAGTATAATTTATTTGATGGTTGCCAAATTCCCTACATTTTGTACTCAAATCTATTGGTATTGAACACTTCATGCGATAAATTTAATTGAAAAGAAACGATATTGAAATAATTGAATATTTTTTAAAATCTTTCTTAAGCCGTATAAAGTATAAACATAATGATTAAGCCTTCTGAAATTAATTAAATTTCCATATAATCTTTTCTTTTTTCTTTTTATGCCCGTATTATATGTTACTAAGTCCTAAATTTGTCACCAGTCAAGCCACTGATGGAAGGGTTGGCTAGCTTCAAATAATCTCTTTTGTTTTGTTATATATCATTTGTCCTTCTTTTCTTTTTCGATTATATCAATTAAAGTAGTGGCACAAAATGAAAAGAGCCAAGCCTTGATAATTAGGCTCATGTCAACTTTGGATTTCTTGTAAATGCAATTTGTTTTTTTTTTTTTTTTTCCAACCATTTAGAGCTAGCACGCAACAAGGAAAGTTATCAAAGCCACTCAAAAGAAATCATCGCGTTAATTTCTATTATTATTATTTTATATTCGGTGAATTCCCATCCCTCCCAGCCTCCTTTACTCTAAGGTTAAAGCATAACTAAATACTTAAAAGTAAGTTTTAATTCATTAAAAATTTTCATGATATCTTTGTTAGAAGTTAATTAATAATTTCTAATTTATTAGGGAAAAAAGGTTTTGGAGAAATTTTTGAGTATATCAATATAAAATCACCTATATTTAAATCAAGTAATATATACTTTGAAAGTTTTTGGTGACATGACAACTTTATAATTTGTTAAATCATATGTCTTAATTTTTTTTAGAACAAGTAGATAATAAGCACAACATAAAGGGGTGATATATATAAATATGTTGAACACTAAAAAAATTAAATTTGTTATTAAAAGAATTATAATTAATTAAAATATATGATATATCGTATGATGAGGTATTAATACAACACTTACTATATCAAATGGGATACAAATTTTAGAAAACTTTAATGACACCTGCCTTATTACAATTAATAATAGTTAATGATTGTTGGTAGCGGAATCAACTCTATCATGCAGCTACTATGCATGCCATGTACATATATCACAGAACCCTGTATGTCATTGTAAGTGCAAATAGATAAATAGTTTATTAGCTTTACTGAGAATTTCTTCCAAGTTCTATATGTCCTATGACTCTTATCACAAGTAAACAGTAGTGAAAGGGAAGGGCATGCATGCCTGCCAAGTGCCTGTCTATTGCGTGGAATAAATTTCTCTCAACAGTATGTTCAGGATAGCTAGAACTTGTATCAATTCCAGTCAAGGCCACATATATATCTATCTTTTAGGTGTGAATATATAGCTTGCCACTGAACAAACCGAGAATAATTCTGGGTTTTATATATAATATAGTTGAAGCCATCAAATCATAGCTAGGCGCGAATTTGAAGAAGAAGGGCACAAATTCTTTTTCAAGTGAACATGGATGGTTCACTTCACCTGGCCACTGAGAGACTTTTTAAAATTTAGGTAGGCAGCAGGAACTTTCATCTTCTTGTTTTTGTTGATTTAGAAAGGAAACCAACAAGTATTATTGTGAAGCATAATTAATGTGTGCCTTTTGTGCTTGTGAAGCAACATTCTCATTTCTCTAATATTAAAAGAACTTTCGTTTTTTGTTTATTTTATCTTAAATCTGACTAAACCAAGAACTTTTGTTTTTTGTTCATTTTATCTTAAATCTGACTAAACCTAAATGTATAATTATGAATAGTTTACTTGTTTTTGTTTCTTTTTAATTTCTGAATATGTGTATTAAATTGTTTTTTTTTAATTAAAAAAAAGGTTGAAAACCATTGTTTAGACCTATCTATCCACAATTTATATGTTCAACTTAATTACATGCATGTTAGAAGTATATGAAATCTTCACTTTTAAGAATTTGATAGAATATAAGCCTTTAGGCATTCAGTATAACTTGTAGACCATGAGTGATCTCGAAAGTTAATTTAATTACAGTTCGATCCACATGCAATTCAATCAAAGTCCACACATGAAAACTCACCATGAATAATTAGAATTAATAAATTAACTTTCAGAATTAATTCCAGCCACAATAATTCAATCAAAGGGCCTCACGTAAGAAATTCACCAAGAAAGGGAAAAAGGAAATGCACCCTTTAATTATTATGATAAAGGCCAGCACATCGATAGAAGCCACATTCTTGGTATAGGCAATTCATCCTTGTTAAATTCTAATTATAGCACAAATTAATGACCCAAAAGAAGATGTATATACAGGCAACAGGTTCATTCTCATTTTTTTCTTGGCCCCGCTCAAAAGAAAACCTCAATGATATCATTTTTAATCATTAAGAGAAGACATTGGCTGTGTGACTTCTTCATCCTCCTCAATCTTCTATTTTGATCCCACTATCACAGTACTACCCATGCTTGGAAGAATGTGGAACTTGGCCCTTTATGATATTATTGTTTTTTGTTCTTTTACCAATCTGCTAGTTTTGTCTTTATGTTTCGTAGTTTTGCGAAATCATCTTTGCCTTCTGAATTTGTTTATTTTTCAATCAATCTTGTAAACAATTTGAGAAGAAGAATTGAAGATTCAACACTGCYTGAGATGGCAGAAGATGTAGCAGACTCGAGAGAAGAAAAAGAAAGCAGAGTTGGAGACAAGAAATACTGTTTTTATTTATTGCTCTTGACTTTAATACAAAATGAATTATATAAAAGAGTTTATATACAATTTAATAATAATATAACTAATGCTTAACAGAGCCTAACTAATCAACTAACTGAGTAACAGTTTATTTTTGTTTAATTCGTTGTAACAA
>JANLJB010030361.1:9112-23604 GCA_026212285.1 Bursera cuneata | reverse complement strand
CAAAGTTTGACTAAAAAATTTAATGGGGGGTTCAGAGTAAATACCCCTTTTTATATGTCCAAAACTAGAAAAGTAAGACTTCGTGAACATCAGTCTCTTTTGTTAAGGCCCATTGAAAGTGACCTAGTAGTGCGCTAACCGGGGTTGGAGAAGATATGAAATTTTGGTTGTGTGAGAGTCCAAAAATTATGCTCATGCTTGTAAAATAACAAGTTCGATATTGAGCTCTTGTTGTATAGTGAGTAACATTTTCAAGATGATCCTTAACGTTGATGGTCTTAGAACTGCTTTATATGCTTCTCTCTGTTCTCAAAGATTCGAAAATGGCCGCTGTTCTTTTCTAAGGTCGTCCACTCACAACATACAGTTCCCATATAAAGCTTGAAGAAATGAGTGAGCTCGTCGGTCTTCATGTCTAGCTTGATGGTGTCATCGGCCTTGATAAGTGGGAATGGGTAGTAAATAGTTGTCTCTGTTCTCAGACACTTACTTTGGCGCGTCCTCTGTTCCCTCTATTCATAACGGCAATAGACTAAATACATACACTATTTTCCTTACCATGTTAGTAGTATGGACTTTGCGAACTCTTTTTCTCCGGTCAAAGTACTAAAGTTAAAGAATTTGGGAAGCTCTAACGTGTATCAAACGACATAAGGCTGAGCATCCTTCATCTTTTATCTTTGAACAATGTTATATCCACCTCGATTTTATTCCCCAATTTGATTACTCACAATTATTTCTCAGCTTTCCAAATAGTTGACTTAACTATTTCCATCAACCATTCCATTGTCTCTAATTAATCATAAATTGCTTAAGTCAATTCAACCATAATAAACTTCCCAAATAAATGGCTTCATTCTTCCTCCCTTAATAGATATCGATGTCGAATCCAATTAATAAAAGGAACCAGTTGTAATCTCTTTCCTTTCCTATTTTGTTCAGCGCCATCTTCACCTCCAAAGTCTCCCCCTTAGTAATGATAGTTATCATTATTTTGCTTCCTTAAATTAGGTGTTACGTATTATGAAGGAACTTTTGCAAATATATCTAAAAGAAACCCGAATTCAATGAAGCTCAAAACATTATTTTTCTCACCTCTCACCCACGAGCAGGGCGCAGATCCAGGAATATTTTCAATATCGGGCTAAACTCAAATAGGAGGGCCTTAACGCGTAAGAAGAAATTTTATTAATAAAAACTTAAAATAATGATTAAAATAATAATATGAAATTAAATGATTCAAATGATTTATAAACAGTATGAATAATCATGATTTTTTTATCAAAATAATAAATATGCAAAAATATCAAATTTTCTTTCAAAAAAAATAAATGTGCCTAAATGATATTGTTTATATTTCTTGTAGCTCTATCATTATCGTTTCCATTGCATACCTTTTAGTTTCCTTGTCAAAACTAAGTGGCTCATTTTATATTTTTTTTTCAAGAACAATTTGATAGTTTTGCACATTTATTATTTTGATAAGAAAACCATGAACATTCATATTTTTTGTAAGGATATTTTGATCTTTTAACTCGACATTATAATTTACAAATTAGTCATATTTTCTTTATATTTGTTAGTAAGGATAAAAAGGTAAAAGTTGTTATACGGAGGTTAACAAATATTGACTAACAAAATATGTAAGTGAAAGACTTGAAAATAGAATTTTAGAAAAGTTAACGATGACAAAAGAGAAAAAGAGTAAAAGTCTCATATTAGTGAAATAAAGGTAAAACCAAATGGTAGTCAGTGATAATGACTCATTTTATAATAGCATTTTTCTAAAGATTACTAGTTTTTTTTTTTTTTAACTTAATTAGCTACATAAATTTACAAAAACACTTTTAAAGATCCATAACTCAATTGCTACTGGAATTTCTCATCCTTTTCCCAAAGCAAACTTAAGTCAACATCAAGTGGGTCTCAGAGCCTTCATGACATTATATCCAAAATAACATTACACATAACTAGTATGCTATAGTTATATTGTACTATCAACATACTCATAAGATATAGACTGAAAAATATATACATATAACATATAACACGAAATATGACATCTGTCTTTGCACATGTATGGCCAACCTCATAAATCTGATCTCCAAGCTACAGGAAAGCCTACAGTGACCTGGGAGGAAAAATAGGAAAAAGATAAGATAAGAGTGAGCTCTAAAGTTTAGTGAATAGATATCAGTTATAAAGATAAAACGTATCTTTAAAAAATATACAAACATTGAATTTGAAATCGTATCTTTACATATTGTAGAACACATATTTCTCATACCATAAAATGCCACACCGATATTAAATAACATGAACAATGATGTAATTCTAATAAAATGTAAATGATATCGATTTAACATAATCTCTGTCATACTAGAAAAACCTTACCAAACTAGTAGCCAATTGATATATCATCATATCTTGTGGAACAATATCATCACGCAGGCAGAGTATGATGCTGAAAACCTAACAAGATTCTGCTTAGAGTATGATGTTGAATTTACTTCTTTGAAACAACTGGAGATAAAACAATGTCCTAAATATAAGGCATTTGTCTTGGAAACTATGGACACAGACTTTACGAAGGAGGCCAAGGACGTTGGAAAAATGAGCTCACTAGAGTTGCAGCCTTTCTTCAATGAAAAGGTACAATATTATTTCTATAATAATAAATTACTTAATAGATTTACATGATTATTTATTCATAGATAAATCATCTAATATTGAATTGTTTCTAATATTTCAACTAGAAATATTGTTTTACCCACGGCAGATTGCATTCCCTGAATTGGAGGAAATAGTGATTTCGAACTTGCATAACTTGAAGATGGTATAGGACAACAAACTTAATCAACATTCCTTTAGCAAGCTAAAAATAATCAAAATTGAAGGTTGTAATGAGTTATTTACTCTTTTTCCATCTAATATGCTAAGAAGGTTTTCAAGGCTAGAGTCTCTAATGATTAATTATTGTGGTTCTCTTGAAAAGATTTTTGGACTACAAGAATTAAATTTTGAGGAAACACATTCTACATCTCTAAAACTAGTGAGTGTATCTGATTGCCGAGAGTCTTATGCAACTTGAAGAGCTTGACATAAAGAGTTGTGGAGTGCTTACGGAGATTGTTGCCAAGGAACAAGGAGCTAAAACAAGTACAGTTAGGTTAGTCTTTCCAAAGGTAAGCCACCTAGTACTTGCATCCCTACAAAAACTAACTACTTTCTATCTTGGAGCACATGCTTCAGAGTGGCAGGTGTTAGAAAGATTGGAAGTGGATGATTGTGAAAATATGAAGACATTTGCATGCTTTAGATATGCTAGACTTTGGAAATACTAATGCCGAAGGCCAACATGATATTTCATTTCAACAACCCTTCTTTTTTGGTTGAAAAGGGACGAGACTCGTTTCTTTCTATATACGAACAAAGTGATTTATCTTTTTTTTGAATATCAATTGTGGACAATCCTTTCCAAATATAGATAAAAAGTGGAGTCTATTAAGCAAATAGGAGGAGCTATTTTGAATTACTCAATCTTTTATCGAACAAATATCTAGTAAATTTAAATTCAATTCGCTCTTGTCCAATCCAATTTGGTTTGATGGAATTGAGCAATCTACATATATATGGCACAAATGGATTTAATTCATACATCTATTTACATGATTTCTTTTTCTTTTTATGTAAATTTTGAAGAAAATTGCATTTGACAGCATATATATGGTGAGACTACTTACATATAAAAAATCATTTTTTAAACACACTGATGATTATAACTTGATAAATTTTGACGATAAAAGAATTCTAGACTTTATTATCCTTTGTGAGTTAAATGGTATTTTTATATAACTAAATGATTATCAATCAAGAGTTTTGCTTCTTTGTAATAGACCATTCACTTCTTGAAAACATTGAAGGCACAATCCAACTTTCAATCATATGCTTGACTTGCATCTACTATTAGTGACAGAGTTGGAAAATTTTGTTAGAGGGGCAACATTGAATTATATTTCAATGAAAAATAATTATATAAATTATAACAAAGGGAACATTTTTCTTTAATAAAATGAATAATAGCTTTAAAAATAAAGAAAGAGCTTTAATATTTTGGACTAAAAAAAGAAGATATGGGAAAAAAAACACATATTAATTAGAGGAATGACATGAAAATATAAGTTTGATGATTCATAATTAAAGAGAAAATTTTAAAATAATAAACAAAATTTAAAATTTTTCTTGTCTGGAGGAGGACAAATGGCCCTTATGGGCCTTCATTGGCTCTGTCCCTAGCATCAAATAAAGATTAATTTAACTCGAGAAAAAAAAATTAGAATAAAGAAAACCTGACAAGATTACCTACAAAGATTCCTATAGGTAATGAAAGGATCCCTCCTCTGCAAATACAGTTACTATCAATCAATTGAAAATTACAAATTTTAATTTCATTTTCTCTTGAAAAAGATGCTACATATTTTCTAATTATGTTGGGCCTTCATTTTCTCCTCTTTTTCTTCATATCTTATGTTGGGTTAAATTAATTTTTTTTAAAAGAAAAAAAATTAAGTTATATAACATGTCCTTCTAATAATTTCTAATTTTAAGGATATTTTAATTAAAAAAATTAAGTTATATATCTGTTTCATAGAAGTTTGTCCACAAGCATACTCAGATAGTCAATTAAATGAAAATTCATTTTATTAGAAGCCAGAAAAAAAATGATAAATTGGAAAACAATAATTTCGGATTTTTCATTTTTTCCAATTATTTAAAATGGTAGAAGAATGAAATGGAATGAAGAATTTTTCCAAACGTTTCTTTTCAATGCAGTGAATATGTTTGAAGAAACATCACCTCCAATATTCGCTTTAAATTATGTAAGATTGTTTTGCAGGTCATACCCAGAGCTCGGTTTGCAAGCCACAACTTTAGCAATCTTAATACTCTTGTTGCGTACAGCCAATATTGACTAAAATATAAATTAATTTGGGGAATTTATCAAAATGGCCACAATGGAGGGGGTCTTTGAAAAATAACCCAGCTCCAATGTTTTTCTCATTCACCTAGTCTCCAAACAATAAAATTCCCTTTATACCCCCGTTTTACTGTGATTTCATTTTTTTTTAAATCAAATTATTTTAAAACAGTAAATACCTAACGAAGTCTCTCTCTCAGTTCACGAACTCTCTCTCAAACTCCTCACGAACTCCTCACGTCTCAACGAACGCCGAAGACGAATCGAGAGTAAAGGAACTGACACAAACGATAGATAACCATTGATACTTAAAGTTTTTTTTAAAAAAAAATTACACTTATTCATGGATGTTGTTGTGGATTATTTGAACTATGGATATTTAATCATTGTTGATGTTGTTTGGAGTGTATTGTTGTGAACAAAGTGTGCTTTTGGATTGTTTGAGTGGTAATTTATAGTGGGAATTCGTAGTGTTGCAGATTTGGTTTTCTAATGGAAGGACCGTCATTTTGCTGAAGAAGATGAATCGAAATGAAGGTCCGACAGTCAATTTAAAAATGATAGTCCGGACAGTCATTTTGAAAATGAAGGTCCAACAGTCATTTATAAAATGACGGTCCGATAGTTATTTGTAAAATGAAGGTTCAACAATCATTTATAAAATAACAGTCCAATGGTCATTTTACAAAATGATGGTGCAATAGTGATTTGTAAAATGAAGGTTCGACAGTTATTTTCTAAAATAAAAGTCCAATAGTCATTTGAAAAATGAATGTCCGACAGTCATATCGATTCATCTTCTTCAACAAAATAAAGGTTCATCTATCGAAAAACCCAATCCGCAACACTCTAAATTCCCATTGTAAACTATCACTCAAACAATCCAAAAACGCACTTTTTCCACAACAACACACTCCAAACAATGACAATAATGGTTAAGTATCCACATTCTAAACAATCCACAACAACATCCATGAAAAAGTGTAATTTAAAAAAAAAAATTAAGTATCAATGGTTATCCATAATCGATGTCAGTTCGTCGTCAGCGTTCGTTGAGACGTGAGGAGTTCGTGTTTGAGGAGTGAGGAGCTTGAGAGAGAGTTTGTGAGGTGAGAGAGAGATATCGTTTAGTGAGAGAGAGAGAGAGAGAGAGAGAGTTCATGAACTGAGAGAGAGACTTTGTTAGGTGTTTACTGTTCTTTTAATTTGATTTAAAAAAAAAAAAACAAGGGTATAAAGAAAATTTTACTGTTTAGACGCTAGGTGAATGAGAGAAACATTAGAGTTGAGTTATTTTTCAAAGACCCCCTCCAAATAGGCCATTTTGACAAATTCCCCAATTAATTTGCTGATTGGAAATTTTGTTATAAGTAAAGTTGGCTGAAAATGATATGTAGCATTCTTTCTTGTGGAGCAAGTTGAATGTCTTTTCTTTAATTTATATTTTTCTCTACAAGTTTTCCCAAAACTTGTCTTATTAAATAATATAATGTGATACAAGATGTCAACGAAAGGCTGCGGCCAGTCAATACTGAATAAATTTTCTTTTTCCTTGTCAAACAAGTTTTCTAATCTTATCTTTTAGTTAAAAATAAATTTTTAGATTACAATTCTTCTCTTATGCGAGTGAGAGTAGACGGTTTTTTACTTATTTAGAATTACTCAATATACATCCAATATAATTTAAGAGAATTGGACTAGAAAACAAGTGTTAATGTGAAAAAGAAGATAAAATAAGATCAATACAATTTTATCCAAACCAAATGGATTTAACGTGATAGTTAAAGCAAACTACATCTCACATAAATGGATTTATTTCAATAATTGCCTACATGTGATTAAAATTTGTAAAATCTCTATCCCAATCTCAAATATTTTATTAGTTTATCTGGATCAGGCCATTCGTATGATTGTATTGTAACTTTGAAAATTTTTCCCTTGTTTATGTCTATCTATTAATCAAAAAACCATCAAGTCGATTTGTGCGTTAATTGACTTATGATCGGTCCACAGATCAGCCCCGTATTAGAGCTGTTGCAATTACATTTGTAGGACATCAAGATGATATGTCAGAACCAGTTTATTGGACACCTTTTTAGGGAATTTAATAATCTTATTATTATAGAAGATGAAGCAGTTGTTTTTGCACTAGGTTTGCTAGAAAGATTTTACAATCTGAAAACGAAAACGCTTACTCAGGGTTATTGTTCATATAAAGAGTTATTCTCAAATGAAGAGGTGGCATAACATTCTAGGAATTGGGCACGGATAAATCTTTAGGGCTGCAACATCTTTCTAATTTGACACACATGTTGAGATTCCAAGTTGAACTCATTTCTCCAAAATCTTGAATATCTGGATGTAGGTAATTGTGAACAACCTAAATCCTTCGTTTGGTTGAAATTAAATAAATACAATATGAAGATATTTTAAAAATAATGAACAAAATAATACAAAATTAAAGTAGCATTTCTCTATGCTTATTGTTTTCACCTTCATCATGTTGTTCTCTATGTTACAGGATGTCCAAAGTTTTAAAGAAGATTTAGTACTTTAGCCCTCTGAGCACCATCTAGAGTAACTAAGGCAATGATTATATCAAGCTTTTGGGAGATTTTTGCTCCTGATCTACCGCTGTCGAAGTCAAAGTTTACGAGATAAAAAAGTTATTGGATTAGATCTATTGAAGCCTCTAATTAAATCCATTAAATCCCGTGGCTAACTATCTAATTCGTTTAGACATCTAAGTAAACTAAGAAGAATGATCCAATTTAATTAGATTTATTTGATAGAGTTAATGATGTTAGATTATACAAAGGTGCTGTACTCAACAATATGGGTTGGACTCGTATGAGCTGAAACAATTAATTAAAATTAATTTGAGTTTATGTTTGAGTTGGACTCGTACTGCCAATACTGAATAACATATAAATTAATTTGCTGATTCGAAATTTAGTTAGTAAGTTAAGTTGGCTGAAAATGATATGTAGCATTCTTTCTTGTGGAGCAAGTTGAATGTCTTTTCTTTAATTTATATTTTGCTCTACAAGTTTTCCCAAAACTTGTCTTATTAAATAATATAATGTAACACAAGATGTCAACGTAAGGCTGCGGCCAGTCAACGCTGAATCTGAATAACTTTTCTTTTTCCTTGTCAAACAAGTTTTCTAATCTATATTAATTGAGTTTAAAATAATTTTTATTGTAGAAAAATATCAATTTTGAAACAATCAAATAAAAAACCCAATACTCTTTAACATTGGTCTGTAGACTCTTTTAAGAACCAGTTTTGTTAAACGTCAACTTATAGATGGATGAAAATATTAAATTTGTCCTTTTAAAACCATCTAAACCCAAAACAACCTTAAATACTAAAATTTTATGATTAGATGATCATTTAATAAGGGAAATATAAATTAGACGTAATTAACAATTAATTTAAATTAAAAAAAAAAAGAAATTATTGCCATTGGATGACAATCATTGTCGCCGGCGGCTACTGGCGGCTACTGCTTGCATGAGGTGTCTGATGACGCTACCATAAAAAAAATTTAACTCTTCCTAGCCAACTCAAATGCCCACAGTACTATAAATATAACTCTTCCTCTCACTCCCCTCCACGGCTCCACCCATCCTCTTTCGACATTTTGATTCCAATAAAACCCTTCATTTCAAAGCTTTCTGCCAACACCGAAACTTTTTTTGAGAGTTAAAAGAAAGTGAGAGGGCCATTTATTATGTCACTGCTCTAGGTACTAATTAAATAATTTTATATTTCTTCTCAGAGGCTGTCTCACTATCCGAAATGCAGCATACAGGTTTGTTTCATAGTGTTCATTTGTTGAGTTTTTTTACTTTCATTTGTTATTCTTCTCCTCTGTTTCTCAATACTCGAAAAAGTACCTCTCTAGTTGTTCTGTTTTAAGCTCTGTTTAACTTTCATTTGTTGCATTTTAAAAATTAAACCAACCAAAAAAAAGTTTAGAAAACGTTGGATACTGTTGTAAGCGGAGCTTTTTCAGTTTTCATTCAAGTTGCCAAGTGCTTGGCTGCTCCAATACGAAACAAATTTAGTTATTGGCGCAGCTGCAAGACCAACTTAGACAATCTCAAAGAAGAAGCCAAGAAGCATAAATTCCTGTACTTCACATCTCTTTAATTAATATCTTTGTGGCGCGTTTTCAAAACGTTGTGTTGCTTCCAAATCTTTTATTGAGTCGCCTATGATGTACGTATAGCCTACATCGTCTGATTATCTTATCAGTAACTGACGATTGAAGTAATGCTGAGGCCTTTTGTTGCATTGAAGAAAATTTTTGAAAAGAGAAGAATTCTAGATTTTATTGTCCTTCCTGAGTTAAATAGTATTTTTATAAAACTAAATGATTATCAATGGAGAGTTTTGCTTCTTTGTCATAGACCATTCACTTCTTGAAAACATTGAAGGCACAATCCAACTTTCAATCATACGCTTGAGTTGCATCTACTATTAGTGACAGGGTTAGAAAATTTTGAAAATTTTGTTAAAGGGGCATCATTTAATTATATTTCAATGAAAAATAATTGTATAATTATAACAAAGAGAACCTTTTTCTTTAATAAAATGAATAATAGCTTTTATTAGAAAAATCTAATGTAGATATTACGAAATCTAAATGATAAAGTACATACTTGTAATATAAAATTTAAAAATAAATCTAAAATCAAGTAATGAAAATGGAAGAATTTTTAAACTTCTTATAAATTGTTTTTGCTTGTTTATTTATTTTTAAAAAGTATAAGATCGAGTGCAAGATACATGATATAATAAAGAAAGAGCTTTGATAATTTGGATTAGGAAAAGAAGATATGGGAAAAAAGCACTCATTGGTTAGAAGAATGGCGTGAAAATATAAGTTTGATGATTCGTAATTAAAGTGAAAATTTTAAAATAATAAACAAAATTTAAAATCGTGAAAATCTGGAAGTAAAATCTTGCGACAGTTTGAGTAATCTATTGTCATCCTCAGCGTTTTTCCAAAATCTAACAACTTTGTGAGTATCTCACTGCAAAGGAATGAAGAACTTGGTAACATCCTCAATAGCCAAAAGTCTGGGGAATTTCAAATACATGAATACAGAAGGATGCAAAGGGATGACAGAAATAGTAGCAAATGATGGAGATGTAGGAGAAGATGAGATTGTTTTTAACAAATTGGAGGCATTGTCACTTGTTGATTTAGAAAACCTATCAAGTTTCTGCTCAAGGAATTACTCATTCAGATTCCTAGTTTTGTATCTTTTGATGGTGAAAGAACTGCACCCAGATGAAGATTCTCTGCAGAGGAACCTTGAGCACATCAAAGTTAAATATGGCATGGCAAAACTTGGAAGACTGGAGTTGGTGTTGGGAGGGTGACCTCAATACGACCATACAACAGCTACATCATAACATGGTATGTATTGATATAGTAACATATTTGCCTTTCTTTTTCTATTTTTTGCATTCCTCCTTTCACAGTTAATAATATTTTTTCGATAATATAATATAGAGAATCACATAAACAAGACGATACACAACATTCTGCATGGTGCATTCAGCTTTTTCATCTTTTTCTTTCTGATATGGTGAAGAAAGAATTAAGTCCGCAACAATATTTAGTTGCAGATATGGGTCATTAAGTAACGGCCTTTACCTTCATTGGGCAAAAAAATTCAGAAGATATATAAGATTGCATAGGAGCTGACAAGGATATAAGCATATCTCTAACGTTCTCCATTCCTAAATTTCTCACTGGTAAATGATATAATGCTTAATTTGCCTTGAAGCACACAATTCTTAATTATACTCGCTTGGTCATTTTTTAGTCACATATCTCTAGCTGCAAAATTAGACTTTGAATAGCCTGATTAATCATATAATTCACTAGAAAATATAACTAGCTCTTTAAGCCTTGATTTAAAGCTATGAACATGAACTTCACTACAAGGCTTGGAATATTATGCTTTTTCTTTTTCTTTTTTTTTTGTCCTTTTTTTTTTTTGGATGAGAATAGTTTCAAAATTAAATGTAGCAGATTTTAGAAGTTTCTGCAATTGCTTTGGAAAATATTTGGCATAGCCAATTTCCATACTTATTTTAATTAATTGAAAACAAAGTTTGTAATAATAATAATATTAAATCATTACTAGGAAAAATAAAAATAAAACTACATATAAGATTTACATATAATATAGTTAGGGCTTTTGTAGTCAAATAATTAAAAGAAAATTAATAATATTAATTAAATAACAATCTAAAATAAATTAATATTATATAACACTAAGTATATTGCAAGTGTCCCGACGACCTGACTGACGACTCTGGCTCGTTTGCTACACTCAGCCCCTTATTAGTTGTAGCCAAATATGCTCGCCTGTTGAGTGCATCTGCAACACTCGCTCAACATTTATTCAAAAGAACCACCGTCCTAAGGAGAACTGATCAGAAATCAGTTAATTTTTGGGGCAGGGTGGGATGAAATTGGTAGTGATCTACCAATTAAATAACAATCTTAAATCAAATTAGGTTTTTAAATGTTAAATATTAATTCACTGTAGGATTTTTGAGCTTTACCTACTGAAAAAGAGGCTCATGAATACATGCAAGAATTGATTGCTCTTAAATGGTCTTTACTTTTAAGGGTTGAGTTCTATTCCTTGGCTTTCGTTTAATCACTCATATAATGATCATATAATTAATTAAATTTATATGTAATGTAACATACAGCATTATTAAAGTTATTAACTTATAAATTAAAAGACTGTTTTCTCTAGCTATAGCTCAAAACTCAGATGACTATATATGTTATTATTACTTTCAGGGATGTTGAATCCATTTCTATTTAATGTATCCAGGTATATCAAATTATATGAATATGAATATAATATTAATATTTCAATGATACCATAAAATTATTCTTATTAGAATGATTTTAAAATTAATATGATATCCGAATCAATTTCTATTTAATGTCTTCAGGTATAACTATAAAATTATTTAAATAATACTTTATTTTGGTATGATTTAAGATTTTTAATTATTTAAATAAAATTATTTTTCACCTTATTGCATCAAGATAAAAAAAATTTATCGAAATCATCAATGTTATGATATAAAGGACTATCCAATAATGTTATGATTAGTATGATTAAAATTTTGGGTCATGATCTTATTGATCTTTAACAATAACATCTTTTCTCTTATAAAGTAAATAGCATTTAGACAATTCTTTTTTGTTTACTAAATGTAAGTTTGAGGGTTTAAAAAATTAAAATTGTTTACTAACTTTAAGAAAATTGATGATAAAATTATGCTTTCTTAGATTTTAAATTTTTAAACATTACAAATGGCAAGAAGTAAGTTTTTTTTTACATATAATGATTCTAATTGATTGCAATTTTTTTTTACTATTACATAAAATTGTCAAGTGTCATTAGATCTTCGAACACCTAATAATAATAATTAAATAAAGAGAGTATCGAAGTCCATAAATTATAATACAAAATCAATATTAATATAATTTGGTTACATCAAAGTGCTGTTTTTTTAAATATCTTTAATATTTTGAATTTATAGATATATAAAAAATTTAATACTTGTGATCGAAATATATGTTATTAGATTTATTGTAGGGTATTCTTAGTTAACTGTCCAAAAATTATGTGACCTAAAACTATAAATTTGTTGGTAGAGTCCCAAAAATAGTATTTAAATAATTTTATCTCAATATTTATGTTAAAATAATAATTTAATTATTGTTCTTGTGTTATAATAAGAAAATTAATCAAAACCAAGAAAACATTTCCAATTAAATTTTCCAATAATTACAATTGAAGGTCATACACGTGCCTTTAATTATTTTTTGTGCTCTGGAGCCCCCTGCTTTTTTTTTTAACGAAGACGCCCAATTTTTTTCTAAAATGTCATTGAGCTCCTCCAACCTCCTAAATAAAATAACGAAAACCATAGATGTCATTTTATTTTTTCACCTTCTCTCTCATCTCATCCTTATCTTCCTTGAACCCTTCTTCTCCATACCATCACTTCCTCCATCGCGCCACACCACCATCCCAAAAGCCAGACATCATCAACAACACCATACAACCACCATCACCCTTCTTCAACTTCTTCTCCCTCTTCTTTTCTGTAAAAAATCTGGAAAATTTCACGGCTTCATTCAAATCCTCAATCGCCTAGTCAAACCGTCCACCCCGACTCATCCCCATCCTTACCTCTGCCCGTCACCTTTCTCCCTCGGTCTAACTCCTCACAGCCGGATTGGAGAGAGCCAAGTTGAGCGATTCGATGAAGAAGGTATTGAATCCCTTGATATTTAACTGAAATTGGGGGAATCTAAGGGTGATTTTGTGGGCTTATTTGAAAATTTGAGTTGAGAATCTACAGGGAATCAGGGAACGATGGGAGATTCTGTTATGGGTGTTTGCGCAAGGGTAGATGTGATGGCGGTGAAGGAGGCAGCGTGGGGTGAGAAGGTTTCTCTGATTTGCGACGGGGCTTTCCAATCAACTGCTGCGTTTTCTGATTTGTTGCTGGATTTGTCCGATTTGTTGCTGGCAGTGTTAAAGGAGTTGCTGCTTGAAGTGTATGCTGTTGCCAGGAAGCCTGAAGCTGCTGCTGCTGGGTTTCCGATTTGCTGCCGCTGGGTTTCCGATTTGCTGCCGGTTGTATTGAAGTAAATTGATGCTAGGAATGTTGCTGCTACCTGAAAGTCTGGAGCTGCTGCTCGATTTTCCGACTTGCTGCTGATTAAAGGAATTGTTGCTGGTGACCGGAAGTCTTTTTTGTGGCTGCCATTAGTGACCGTTGAGGGTTGCTGCTGCCGACCTGCATTTCCGCTTTGCTGCTGCCGACCTGCATTTCTGCATTGCTGCTGTCTATTCCGGTTGTTGTTGCTGCAAGTTGCTGCCAACCTGCTGTTTCCTTTGTTTGCTGCTGCTAGATTTCAGTGATGGTAATGGAAATGCTGCTGTTTATTGTTGCTGAGATACTGCTCGAAATTTTCTTCTGGTGAATCTGTTCTCTACTCCGATTATAGCTGCTAGTTTATTTGACTATTTGAGTCTTTGGTTTGTTGTGGTGACTCGATGAGTCAGATGAAATTGCAGGGTGAGTCAGCGGGTGTTGATGATTTTGGTTGGAGATAGTGAATATGGCCAGCGCTTTGGTCATCATCTGGTTAGTTTCTTGTTTTGCTTTCGAATTTCGTTTATTTGGTTTTGTTGAATTTGATGAATTTCAGATTGTGGGTTAGTGGATTTTGTTGGAAAAAAGAGATTAGTGACTGAAACTTAGAAATAAGAAGCTGCTATTCAATTTTTTAAATTTTTAGTTGCAGAGTGTGGATTTGGGTTTGAGAGTGGCCAATTATGCATCATTTTGTAGAGTGGTGGGAGTGGAAGAAGGTAGGGGAAGGGGAGAATGGAGTTTGGGAGGAGGTGAGGGAAAGGGCTTGGGGGGGGGGGGGGGGGGGGG
>JANLJB010030359.1:0-23592 GCA_026212285.1 Bursera cuneata | reverse complement strand
TGGCAGATTAGTTATTTAGACAGTAACTGAACTTGTAATTTTTCTATGTTACTGTCATAATTGTGAGCATGATTTTGGATTTTCTATCTCCAAAATATCAACATTGATTATCTTGCCGGTGAAAGCTTTATTATTTTCTCTCTGGAATTGTTATTATCTTTTTGCTGCCATGCAGACAAATGGCGAGAAGGATTTTGAGGTAGGCGATGAGTTGCATGTTGAATGTTCAAGTTTTACTATCAAAGGGATTCCAGTCATGTCTTTGGTGGATGAGTAATAACTTTTACATTGAAGGTCATTGGAGAACACTTTTGTGTACATGGTGACTGGCTAACATTGATTTAAAGAATTCTCTTGCCAGCCGCAGAGAAGCAAAACACCAGCAGAATTTTGCTGAAAAAAGACTGCATGATGAAGAGGCTAATTTATGTTAACAAGGCGGCAGGTGGATGAAGCTTTATTTTAAGCAAGCTCTTCTGACCATCGATAGGTGCATCAGCAGTGATGCACTCAGTTTCATATTTTTTATATTCAGCAGCCTGAACACTGCCAGTGAGCAAGTCTCTCATAAGTACAAGACACATGGTTCACCACTGTGCCATCAAAGTTTTGGTTGGGTAGGGATCTTTTGCATGTATCTATTGTAAATTTCTAGATCAATGTGTTCCTGAGAGAATAAAGCTACATGCCTTTTATCAGTAGGGATGATGCTGTTCCCTTTACATATCTTCTAGAGGCACTGGAGGGAACTTGTTTTAAGATTGTTTGGAGGATTTGAAAACATAGGAAATGGAAATTTAACTAATGATAGATGATCAGAGGATTTTTATTTATTTATTATTATTATTAAAAAATGGAAGAATATTATGTAATATGATACGTAAAATAGATAATTCTCCAGATAACATATCATATAATTATATATGGAAGTTCCAATTCCACCTAATATTAATTGTCTTCTCTGTATATGTATATGTATATATATTCAAGCACTTGAGAATACGAGTTGTACACGCGTATTGATTAGATATTGAGTGTCGGCAGTTAGATTTATAGATGTTCTAGTTTTGCCACCTCTGTTTCCTCATAGAGATTACAAACAATCTCCTTAATTTAACACAACCTAAATATAAAAACAAATAAAATAAATTAAAAAATAGGAAAAATAAAATTAAACCAACCCCACCTAAAAATCATCTCCTCCTTTCTCTTCTCTACTCCTTCCTCATCTCATGGCATTCTGTGAACTTGTCTTCTTGATGATCATGATCGTGTTTATGCCTATCCCTAAAGCTCATGCAGACCCTAGAACTAACATTGTTCAACGTTCATGTGAGAAATTGGACGTACAAAATGCATCAAAATACTTCCATAACTTCTCCCACACCATGAACCACATGAAAGAAGAGATGGGTCGTCACAAGTTTGCTTTGAATGAGTTTTGGTCTTATGGTAAACTGTATGCGTTATCCCAGTGCATGGAAGATCTCTCTAATAAAGAATGCAAAGTTTGCTTCACTCAGATTTTTAGCCTCTTGGGCAGTTGCTTTCCAGCCACCAGTGCTGGTGTTTATCTTGATGGCTGCTTCATTAGGCTTGAGAATTATAGCTTCTACGGAGAATCTATTGGAACTCTAAATTTCTCGGTGAATAATGTTACTTACAGTTTCCTTTTCTATCTTCTTTAACTGCTTTATTTTTTTTTAATCAAAAACCTAAATTTATCTTATTAACATTTCGTATGAATACAATCATTCCAAGAGGTAGTTTTAGCAAGTAACTTGGAATTCAATTCTATATATATACTTATATATGTTATTTGTTCTTCATTTAACATATCATTGCATTTGTTTTCCTGCATTAAATGCATGTAGCAATGCTCCGGTGATGCTGAATCCGCGACGATATTCAGGGCCCTAGTGGAAGAAGTTATCAAGAAAATCGTAAGTAGGGCGCCGAATGAGGGAGGTTTTGCAATTCAGAATGAGAGTAAAGCAGGTTCAACCGCCTTTGGATTGGGTAATTGCTGGAGAACTTTGGACGATGAATCTTGTTCTGAATGCTTAAATGATGCTGCTTTATCTGCCTTAGATTGCCTCCCAGCAGTGGATGGCCGCGTGGTCAATTCTGGCTGCTATTTACGTTATTCTTCTTATGCGTTCGCCAATGAGCCTCAATCCCACGAAAGTACAAGCCAAGGTTAGCTCTCACATTTCACCCCCACTAGTGCCAACTTAATTAAAATGTCCATTTATGCAACTTCATCAGCTCACATCTAAACATAATTGTTATTTAACAATCTTCATATGCAGATAATATATGGTTGTACGTTATTTATGTTATTTCTGCGGTAGTCGTCTGCATAGTGGCAATTGCACTTGGCTTGTGTGTGGGAAAAGTCACTTACAAAAGAATGATTTTCAGGAGTATGCAAAAGGGTAATGTTCTGTTCGATACTGAAAGGGTTCTGCTCGATTCTGAATAACACGAGTTCATTTTAAGCTGTATAAGAAACATTAGCTTAAACGAAACCGATTTTCTAAAGCATCTTGCTGAGTTTCTGTGTGTTATCTTTAAAGGGACGGAGATGGACTTATCAGCATTACATAAGAGCTTGCAGTTGTTGCAGTTCAAGTACTCAACACTAGAGAAAGCAACTAAATCCTTCAGTGAAGCTAACAAGCTTGGCCGTGGAGGATTTGGAGAAATATTTAAGGTATATATGTGCCCTTCAAAATTAGTGCTTCTTCATTGTATGTATACATATATATATATATGCTTTTCTATTCTTATAATTTTAATTGTATTTTTTGCTACCTGGATGTGGATGTGAGCAGGGAACCTTAGCAGATGGTAGAGAAATTGCAATAAAGCGTTTGTTTATAAACAGAAAGAATCAGATTAAGGAAATCTGCAATGAAATGGATATTATGAGTAAAGCTCAACATAAGAACTTGGTTCGGTTCCTTGGTTGCTGTTTCACCAAAGCAGACAGCTTCGTTGTCTATGAATTCGTTGCAAACAAGAGCCTTGACCGCATCTTATTTGGTAAGCAATGTGTGTAAGTACTCAAGTTCAATCAATATTTTCAAAGCATTAGCATCTACTACCAAATCACTCCATAAAAATTTAAATGCTTTAAATTTATGTGTGTGCCCATATAGTCTTAGGAAAACAGAACTTGGGACTTTTTAACATATTGATATAATAGAATATATATTTTGTGAAAACTTATGGTACATCTACAGGTTCATATAAGGGCACATGACAACATTTTTCTGGAAAAAAAATGTTTCAAGGTTAAAAAAAACTTTTTTTCTGGACTTAATCATTAGATATGAATCTACATTGTTACTTGTGTCTAAAACAATCTTTTTAACCTCTTTTCTGCCCCTGGAAGAAAGACCTTGACGAGAAGACGGAACTAGATTGGAGAAAAAGGCTTGCAATAATCATAGGAACCGCCGAAGGTTTGGAATACCTCCATCAGTCTCATGTGGGGATAATTCATCGTGACATAAAAGCTAGTAACATCCTATTAGACCTGAAGCACAAGCCAAAAATAGCAGATTTTGGCCTGGCGAGGTTTTGTTCCAGTGACAAATCTCATACGCTCAGCACCTCCATTGCTGGCACACTGTGAGTGTATATATCTGAAAACAAACTTATTCCATAATCTTCCTAGATACCCTTTTCACCAATAATCTCATTTCTATTGTTTTCACTCTTATAATTTAATTTTCTGCACATTGACTTTTAGGGGATACATGGCTCCTGAATATATTGCTAAGGGTCGATTAACCGAGAAAGTAGATGTTTATAGCTTTGGAGTTCTTGTACTTGAAACTGTTAGTGGTGTCCAAAACAACAAATTTCAGTCTGAGAATTGTTTTGAGACTCTAGTTACTCATGTAAGTTCCAAATTACTTTGTCCACATTATCGTATTAAATATCTCTTGATCTTAGCTTTTACTTTAATTAGAAATATAATACCTAATATATTAACGAGAATTGTAATCCAATATGCATGCATTGCAGACATGGAAGCACTTCCAAGCAAACACGGTTTCAGAGATCATAGATAAAAGCATGGAAATTGAAAACATTGAAGAAATCAAGAGAGTTGTTTGGGTTGGTTTGTTGTGTGTACAAGAATTGCCAGCTTTACGTCCTACCATGACAAAAATTGTTCAAATGCTTAAACAAAAGGATACGATGTTGCCTGCACCATCAAGGCCTCCTTTTACTGATGAATGTATGGAATTATTGTCACCTTCAGCGGGCTTGGCCAGGCAACAGCAACAACTTTCTTCTGCTACTAAATTCTTGTCTTCTCCAACCAAACGCACAAGACTTTAATTAGCTAATTAGCTTTCATGTCCACATGCTATTAGCTTTCAAATTGTTCTTGTTTGTAGCTTCATTATAGCCCATCATTTTGAATTTTCTCAAAAACCCTACCAAAAAGTTGGCTCCTCTCTACACCTTTTTAACTTTTGTTTAAGAAAAATTATCACCCGTTTATTAGTTAGTGTCAACTTTTAGATTGAAATTCAAAACAGACCAATGGACCAAAGAAAAATACGATCATTTCAATGATTCAAATCATTTACGTAACGTATCAGTAACATAATGATTTCTTTACTTACAATTTAATCTTTATTGAAGCAAGATTAATGAAACAAAGCTCGTACTGTCATACCTAGTATCCCTTCATGTCATGATTGATAAAGAAACTTCAATGGGCCACGGGCCACGGACATGCGTTGAAAACCATGAAATTAAAAAGTTAAACGTGAAAAGCAAGCAGAGAGAAATTGCTAGTAATAGGCGAACCGGCACATGGGTAAGAACAACACAACAAAATGTTTTGGATTATTTTGATCACTTTGATGCCCAAAAGTCAAACCTTTCAAAAGTGAAAAAGATTTCATGTGTGTGATATGATGATTCCCACAACACACAGATTATAACAAATTTAAAGTTTTCTTTAGTTAGTGGCCCCTTGCGTTTGAGATATCTTTCTGTTCTCCAGTTCAAATCTGTGCCTCCTAGTTTAATCACTTTGAAAAAGTGGTATATGTAATGTTGCTGGATAAACAGCTACCGTTAGATTATAGTCAATGATTGACTATGAATCCAATCTAGTGATGGGTTGTTTAGCTGGTAATGGTACTGGTACCAGTAAGAAAAAAATGAAGACCTAAAAAGAATATATGGAATAGTTGTTTGTTAGATGAATGTTTAAGCAAGCATAATTTATTGTTGACTTGTTGCCACCAATCATCTACCAATATTATTAAAAAAAAAGCTTCATGCCCATCTGCCAGTAACATAAACGGGAGACTAAAGAGGTTTGGTTTCTAGAAGCCAGCAGCAGTAGGATGCATATTATTCTCAAAGAAATATGTCTAAACAAAATTGGGACACCAACTTTTGACTATCCAAAGGTTGTTTATATTTAACTTATCTCATTGTTGTCCTAACTCCTAAGACCCCCTTTTCTTTTAAAAAAAAAAAAAAAAGGGGGAAAAAAGGAGGGAAACAGTTAACAAAACAGGGGACATAATTAATCAGCCATGGTTTTTGAAACAGTTCTATAATAGCAAAATTATGAAAATCTAGGAAAGCATCTTCACTAAACAAATGCAAGATTGGGGATGGAGGAATGTCAATTAACAATTTGATTATTAGTCAAAATGGAACTACTCATTCTCACATGGTATGTGATATCATTTCTTTGTTAAATCTCTAAGCAACACTCTAATTCATTGACTAAAAGAACAAATCTTTTATTCGATGTTTACTCGTTTACATCAATACATACGCACATAACAAATAAAGAAATACTAATCTTATATAGAACAATACTCATACGTCTTTTTCTTTTAAACCTTGTATCTTTATGTTAGTCTATTACACTGAATCATCTTGAATAACGAATCCACTCTAATATCAATTATAACACCTAAACACAAATCAAGCGGATATTGTTTCAATTTATTCAAAATGGATCTATTTAATAAAGGGTATCAGGGTCTTATAATCTAGTCTAAAATCTCATTTGTTAACGGTATAAAATGTTACAGAAACCCCGCATTTACCTTTATCTATCTTGACTAACTTATGCTATGCCACAAACCTTTGATGCTATACAAGCCATGGAAATCATTTAAGTCTAATTTGAGTTTTAAGAGACAGTCATTCCAATGGATATGAAGGTTAGATACAAGGCACGAAATAATTTTGGATTTCTCAGGCAAAAAATTGCAGCCATGGAGTCGCTTTTAAGGCAGAGATAACGCCAGGCAACTACTAAGGCTCTACTAATTAATCCACTTTTAAAACTCAACTATATTATGGAGATAGTATTTAAGCAAAACAACCCAAATAGTGAAAAAGAGGGAGGCCTAATGGATGGTACCAGTCATTTCCAGCAATATAAATCTTGATGCTGTGTGAAATGAAGAAGAAATTGTCCAAGCAAACGGTGGACACAGAAATTAATGGTTAGGAGTGAGGAAGTTTTGAAATGAATTCGAATAAGTGGACCAACCCATGCTTAAATGTGTGCCAGGTCATCTAGAATTCTAGATGCTGGTACCACTTCCAATAGAAACGTTAAAGATTTTCCTTCCTCAGCTGTCACAAACCACTTTAATTCTCACTTTCCCAGTTGGGTAAAATAAATCTGAAATTGGTTGACCCCATCAGTTTTATCTTTAAATCAAGGATTGGATTATTGGTAATAATTGAGATCAAATGTAACAAATAAAATAATATACTTTGAAAATGATATGCATTTGATGCAATCCTGAACATCTAGTATCTACTCTACTTTGATTTAGCAAAAGTAGTTTAGAATATAATATATAAAGCCATTGATAAAGAAAGAAAAAGCAAATACAGGAGCTTGGAAATAGCATCGTATCATCATATCATATGCTAATCCAATTTATCATCTACCATTCTCGCTATATGTATAATAAAAACAAAAAACAAAAAAATAGTCTTCTAGAAAACAAGAAGCAGCCAGAAAATCAAACAAATACCAAAGGGTGGAAAACTGGTGAAAGCTTCAAACTTCAAAGCCAAGCTTAACAAGACATTAGCACTTCACTTTCTCTTTTTCACATTCCCTTCTCTTTCTTTTCTCTTCTTCTGCAACGTCTCTCACAGACACAGAGAGTTAGATACTAACATCAACTCCACTCCATGCATTTCTCAACTCCAAAGTTGAACTTTTTGTTGAATGTAACATTAACATGGCTCTTTCTCTTCTTGCTTTTCTTGCCTCTTTGCTTCTCTGATCCCAGAATTTTAGAATCTGGCCACTTCTGTGGCACCAACAAAGCGCCAACTTCAAGCTTTGTTCCCATCTTTGTTAAAGAAATGGAAAATCTTTCACAAATGATAACAAATAACCATTTTGCCACCTACCATGTTAACGTCTCTGGAAGTATTGGATCAATCCTTTACGCCTTGGCTCAGTGCCATCGGGACCTCTCTCAGACTGACTGCCTCCTCTGTTACGCGGCTTCTCGCACGAAGCTACCACGTTGCCTGCCTTCGCTCTCTGCTCGTATCTATCTTGATGGGTGCTTCTTGCGCTATGACAACTACAGCTTCTACCAGGAGTTTGTTTCGGATGTCCTTGATAAGGTGAAATGCAGCTCTGAAAACGTGACTTTTTCTAATCATTTCAAGAATGAGAAGGAGTTCAGGGACAGTGTTGGATATGCAGTTGGGAATGTTACGGCAATTGCTTTGGGAAATGGAGGGTTTGGAGTGGTGGAAGCGAAGGGTGTTTATGCATTGGCCCAGTGCTGGGAGAGCGTGGAAAAAGAGGGCTGTAGAGAGTGTTTGAAGAAGGCAGGAAATGAAGTGAGTGGGTGCAGAGGGAACAGAGAAGGGAGAGCAATGAATACTGGATGCTATTTGAGATACTCAACTCAGAAGTTCTTCAATGATGATGGAGAATCTGGGAGTGGTCATGGTAACAACTTTTTGTTTTATGTTATTTTATTTGTGCTTAGAGTTTGTGGCATGAGTTCAATTGGGCTTGAAATGAGGTTGGTTTGGGTGTAGTTGTTATGGTGATTGCTACAATTGTTGCTTCTTTTTCACTTAATTCTCTACGTTTTGGTAATTTTGTTGATGAGTATGCAGGAAAAAGAAGAGAAGGCACGATTAGATGAAAATCTTAACATAATGGATCCAAACAGTTTGTATTTGGTCACCAAAATTGACATGCGCTTCTTGGATCTTGTATGATCAACTGTCAATGTCAAAATTTTACTATCTTCCATGATTCTTCTCTAACGGCTTTGTTCATATTCCCTTATTCGCTGTCCTAACTCTAAGGACGAGAAAATTTTTGTTGTGTCCATTGAATTTGAGGATCTTCTTTCTTTTTTGTCTTTATCAAGTATTCTAAAAATATTTTACTTATATTTATACATAGTTCTATTTGTCTCAAGTAATCAAGTTGATGATCAAGCGCTTCATCTTTTGCAGGGTTTTCTGGGTTAGGAGTCTCGATGGCTATTGCTTTAGCCACGGTTGCATTTATCATGGTCTTCATCTTTGCGGCTTATGCGAGCTATGCAAGATTGTCCAAAATTAAAGAAGGTATACTTTGTGAACTTACCCACATGTTGGCTTCTTGCTATTCATTAGTCTTTTAAATGGTTTTACTATTAGTATTCTGATATGTTAGTTTTCACTCTTGCATTGCGTAGAGCAAAATAACCTCGGCCACTTTGCACCTTATATGAAAACGTCTTGTTTGAGTTTCAAATATGAGACTCTCGAGAAGGCAACCGATTTCTTCAGTCCTTCGAAAAGATTAGGCCAAGGAGGAGCCGGTTCTGTGTATATGGGGACTCTGCCAAATGGGAAAACTGTAGCTGTCAAGAGATTGATTTTCAATACCAGGCAATGGGTAGATGAGTTCTTCAATGAGGTAAATTTAATCAGCAAAATTCAACACAAAAACCTCGTGAAGCTTCTGGGTTGTAGCATTGAAGGCCCTGAGAGCCTCCTGGTTTATGAGTATGTACCAAACAAGAGCCTCGATCAATTCATTTTCGGTAATTGTTTACTCTTGACATGATTCTAAATGCATATCCTCATCTTTGAGTTTGATTTAGCCACATCATAATTTGTTCTTCATTGAAGTAGCTTCTATCAATTTACGCATTTGTTAAACTTCGAATTTAGTATATTCGTTAATTTATGATAAATTATCAGTACCCTTGATGTCTAAATATTCATCAATCTGTAATAAAACCATAATTACATCCAAGAATGCAAAGGATCAATGAATTGGCTGTAATATGATTCTGAAAATGATGATATTCCTTTTTTTTGTTACAGATAAGGACAAGTCAAAGTTTCTAAATTGGGAGGAGAGATTTAAAATCATTGTTGGAACTGCTGAGGGGCTTGCATATCTTCATGAAGGGTCAGAAATAAGAATAATCCACAGGGACATTAAAAGCAGCAACATTCTTCTTGATGAGTATTACACTCCAAAGATAGCAGATTTTGGGCTTGCTCGAAATTTTTCTGCTGATAAGAGTCATATCAGTACTGGAGTTGCGGGGACACTGTAAGAGGAAACATTTATTATATTAGTTGCTTGCATCACTTGTTTTCAAGTAGAATTATTATAGGATGAAAACTGCTTTTGAACATTAAATAAGAGTGATCTGCAGATAACAGTGCGTGTGAAAGAATGGCAAAATGAGCTTTAGTTATACATTATACAGGCATTTGAATTCATAATTAAATTAGAATTTCTTCCTTTAAATCTTTTCATTGCAGTTGGATCACATCTATTTAGTCTTGCATTGCATTTACCAAGAGGATTTTGCAATAAGAACAGTTAGAGGCTAGGAAATAGTTTTGTTTCCACAAGTTTTAACTCCACAGTTCACTTTTGTACTCTGCACAAAAAGATAGATGTGTTCTCAGTGCATTGCAAAAAGCAAGATACTTTAGGATTTGGACTTATACTAGAATCTTTATCTCTAATATTTGTTACACAGTTTATATTTATTTCCATGAATAAATTAAACATTTTGGTGGTACAGTGGATACATGGCTCCTGAGTACCTGGTTCGGGGACAACTCACAGAGAAAGCAGATGTGTATAGTTTTGGAGTGTTGGTTCTTGAGATTGTATGCGGTAGAAGGAACAACGCCTTCACATCAGACGCTAATTCTCCACTGCTAGCAGTAAGACTTTTAGACTTTCTAGCTTTTGAGTTGTCAAAAGTAATTCAATTTTATGCACCGATTTAGGTATAGAAAACAATTTGCTTGACCTGTCTCTTATGTTGACAATATGAGATGTGTTCCTTTTGGTATCAGGTTTGGGCTCTTTACAGATCAACTAATTTGGTTGAAGCTGTTGATCCCAGGCTGAAAGATGATTTTCCCACAGAAGAGGCAACTAAGGTGCTTCAAATTGGGCTTCTGTGCACACAAGCCAGAGTTGCCTTAAGACCCTCCATGACACAAGTGGTTTGGATGCTAACTAACAGATACTGCGAGATTCCAATCCCACATCAGCCTCCTTTTCTCAACTCTAATGTGCTGAAGGCAGCAAGCTCCTCAAGGTCTTGTAACACGGACAGTTTCATCTCGCATGCAGCAAGAAAAATAGAAATGTCAGGCACTTCCTCGGAGTCATCTAGCATGCACAGTTCAGACGCACATTCGAGAAGTGGAGAATTGACCCTGAAGTAGATTAAAAACAAAATTGTCTCCGGCCTTTTTGTTTCTATGGTGATCTTGCACATAGTAATTGAGCACTGCACAGAGAACCAGAATTTTATTGTCTTCTTCGAATTGTATAGAAGTGAATGAAATTCAATGCTAAGAAAGATTTTTGAAGTCATGACAAGATTGTTTGACTTACAGTGACTCAGAATTTCCTTAATTTTAAACCAGAATTACTTCAACACAGCTCATGAATCGTTAAATAAAAATCAATTTAACATCGATAAATTGACTCAAAAATTGTGTTAAAGAGAAGCATTTCATCAACCCACGATACCAATCTTGCCCGGTTCCATGTTTATCAAATTGACAGTAAAGGTGGTTGTGGCATTCCTTATTAGGGGGAAGGTTTTGAAAGCTCAAGTTAGGAAAATTTCTCTACTCCCAATTAAATTTCAAAAAAATATTTAATTCTATATTTTTATTAAATTAATATTATTTTCTCAAAACTATCATTTACTCCTCAAATATTTAAAGAATAAATATTAATTTTTTTAAGATTTTTAGAAGATAAAATTAATTTAATAAAAGTATAAAACTAGATATTTTCTTAAATTTATTCTAAGGGTTATTATACATACCCCCTCAAGTTATGTTGCTTTCAAATAAATTGTGATACGCGTCGGTGGTGGTTAGAATTAAATATTGATGAATCGCTTTTATCTTCTTGCGGTGCCATGTGGCAATCAGACTTTCTACATCTGTATCTATCAGCTTGTATGATTTTCTTGAACCTCTTCCAAAAATATGTACAGATCACAACATTCGCATTGATAAGTTTCAATTTCGGCGGCCTACCAAGTTGTAGCTTTGATGGGATTGTCGGGACCAGTCCATCTCACATCTCTGAATCTAATTGCCATCTAAACTGAATTCAGTCTAATCTGAAATCTAGTGTTTGTGGTTGATTGGTGACTTGACAATGTCCATGTGAAAATGGGAGAAACAACAAAGGCAAAATCACAAATAGCAATTACAGTATTTACGTTATTAAGTACTTCTGTTACTCGAAAGTCAGACACCTCGTGGACCTCATAGTATTCATAGTTTTTTTGATAGACAAGCATGGAGGCTGTGTAAACAGCATTATACGTGTCAAAGCTAGTTCCGGAAACCAAAAAAAATGCTGAAAAACATTCTGGGATTCAACGGTTATTTCACTAATAACCGCGAACCATCCCAGAGTTTCAACAAAAACTATGTACAAGAGTAGTTCTTGGTAACAGTTTGAAAATACATCCTACTCATCTTCTACCACAACAGTGATATCACCTTTTGCAAGCAGATCATAAAATTCCCTGGTTCGCTTTTGGTTATTCCAATGGTGCATTTTCCACAACCCTCCAACAAGAAGGCCAAGAGAAATCCCATAGACGATCTCTTTCAGCACGCTGGGACCTTTATAAGAAGCTTGTGCAATCTTATGAGCAGCAGCCATAATTTTCTGCAATTTTCACATATTAAACATGATTTTTTTTCCCTTCTCTTTGTTGACATTGATATCGATATAAGAGACGGTGCGTCATCCTTCATGCAATAATATCTTTGCAAATTCATGAAGTCAAAGCCTTAACATGAAGAAAATATGCAGAAATGTACTGCTACTGAGAACAATTGAAACAATGTAAACAGACTGCCACCGATGCAAATTCTTCAAATCATAGTTTTGTTAATAATTCCATTTTCACTCCTTGCTCTATAGATAGCAATGTCATCGTAGATACGACCAAGTCAACAAATCCTTGATAACTATTTGCACTATGTTAAAGAAGTCACTGCCAACACAACCATGTCAAATTAATACCCTCTTGTTAATTTATCACATATTCAACGTTTAATCAACATAAAACTTAAAAAAAAATGACAAAAGAAAAAAAAAAAAAAACCGACGATGGATCGTCTTCCTTTAATGTTATGAATCATTTCATGTTAAAATAAACTATATTAATTGTCATGCCATCCATTTTTTGTTGACAGAACTTAGACCATTAATTGCTTTAATGCTTATAACTTCTACTCCGCATATAAAAGAAGAAGACTGCTATCTTTCTACTGCAGCTAACATTATTATTTATCACTACACTCTTAAAAAGCCATTTTCCTGTTGCATATATCAAGGACCCAAAAAAAGTCTTCCAACAATATCTTAGCCATGCGAGAAGGCCTTTAATTTAGTTTAGTTATCATATCATGTATCATATAATATGTAAAGTAAATCATGTATCATCTCAGAAATAAACAACTTAAAGTGAATTGGGGAAATCTAAACCATATCCAAAATTTATACGAAATCAGAACCCATTATGGTTGAATTACAATGTTACAAAAGTGAAAATGCCAAAAACCTGACACCTTTTTGAAGCCCAGAAAAAGGCATGACTATAATTTCTTATATATCATAGTGGTTGGACATGGAGCAATTACCTAAAAGATTATTTACTAATTAAGAAAGTCCAATTGACTGCTCCGGCATTACATTCCTTAGTTTGAAAAACAGGCAGAGACCTCCACTAAACCCAGAAGTAAACAATAAAGGATTCATTACTATCCAAATACTTTATTAAATTAAGGTCTCATCTAAGCAAGGAGATACATTAACAAGCTATTCCCCAAACTTGAACTGGCGAAAAATCAACTTAAAAATTTCAGTTACAAAAAAAAAACAATAAATTGGTTGAGCTTATGTGACTAGACACTTAACATGGATAATCGCAAGCTAGATGAAGTAGTTGTTCAATTTACATAGCTTTCATGTTGTATCACGTACATGCATGCATACAACACTTTTAAAATAGCAATAATAGATTATTTCATACTTAATAGCATATTCCATAACTTGTAAACTCTTTCTCGGAATAAACGAAAGAAGAAAATTTTAATTCTTTTCTGGTCGGAAATTCAAATTTTCCCAGTAAACAAACAGATTATTCTATGAAAAGAATTTTGAAATTCGTACCAGTAATGGCTGGGAAGGTTAGGAGTTGGAACTGAAGAATCAGAGTCGAGGTGTAGAGTCTGGAAGAAAGAAAACGTTAAAAATAGAATTAAACAATATTATGGTATTTCTATCCTACATCTATTGACAGATCTGGAACGTTTATTACATGGACGGGTGTTGACAAGAGATTTACAAGGATAGGAACTTAATTGGGAGTAATGGCACCTGTGGAGGTTTCCAGTAGCGGGACGAAAAATGTGCATGGAAGACACGTGTCTACTAGTTTCTACCAGGTGCGAGAGAGCGCTCTAGAACTTGGCAAGGGACTACTTCTTCTTTTTTTTTTAATTCTTTTAAAAGAAAATATGAGTCCTGATTTTATCAGGATAAGTGAATCCTGGAAAATTAAAACGAAAAAAGCCATAAAGTTGCGTGTTTCAGAAAGAAAAAGTAGCGTGAAAAAGTAGCGTCCTAGCTATCCGTATCACATTGGGGGTTCTAAAAGCATCATGGAAGAGTCCAAAAATGGCGAAGCGAAGACAGAAGCAAATTGGAACAAATTCTAAATTTCTTTGAGCATGTCACGCATATTTGTGTTCAATTGCTATGAAGCTAAACGATGAAATTCGTGGGTTTTCAAACAAGTTAAGAGTTTAAATCGAGACACTACCATCTGACATTCTCATTACATGGCAAGGAGATGTCAGAGAAATGCGAACACACTCTTAAAGCCAAGAAATGAATCTGCTTCACCGGTTTTATCTGTTGACGCCAATGGACAGCTCTGCCTTCCAGTTGAACTTGGAGAACACTTTTGCTTCTTGCTAACCTCATTAGAGCATCCTGGTTCTCCAGACCGCATGTTTTCCTTCATCATAGAAATATCGAAGGAGAGCATTTTCATAGATGATGGCTCGGTCTTGTTGCTGGACATTTTTGGAGTAAAACTCAATACATTGGTCACCTTTGTGCCTGCCTTGGTACCACTTGCATCTCTCTCCATGACTCCGGTTTCTGAATCTTGAATGATTAAACCATCTCTCATAATTCCATTCGAGTTTGCATCTTCCGACATATCCGAAGCAGCATTGAGAGACTCGGGCTGATTCTCTGTGAAGTATCCATTTGTCTGGAGCACTGGCTCAGACTCCATATTCTTTGATAGATTTAAGTTGAACATTGGAAAATTCTTTGACTTTTTCCGTATGAGATCAAAAATTGTGTCTTCAGTTAAAGTTTTTGAACTGCCGTCTTGGAGACCTTGAATAATGAAAAAGTAAACCATTGAAATCCACGCGCGAGAAGCAATCAGTGATAATTGAATACTTTTTATATGGTAAAAAAGGCACCTGAGTTGTCCATGAAGTTAAACGATCCCAAGCTTCCTGCACTATTATGGCATTTTGGAGTCAGATAGTTGTCGAAACCATGCCCTTTTTGTTCTGCCTCTCCCGATTCTGAGAATTGTGGAAAGTTGCTTCCCTCTGTTTCTTCCAGAATATCCACCTCATCAGAGAGTTCAAGGTGCTTCTCACGAGGACGCTTTCTTTTGAGAATCAAAGGCCCTGATGAGGGAGGATGGGCATCATTTGATGTAGTCAAGACAGGGAAAATCTTGGCTTTTTTGCGTATGAGCTCAAATACTGTTTCTTTAGTTATGATTTTGCAATCGTCATCTTCACTTTCACCGGTAGGCTTGCCTATGGTGATTCAAGTTAGAAGTTGAAATGGGAAAGGTAAAAGAAATAGGCGTAAATATAATCACAAAGCTATACCTTCTCCAATCTCCTCATCTAGAAGGCTGAAACTGGGCCTGAGACGGGATAGGAAACTATATGGTTTAGTTATCAAGAAAAAAATGAACAAGAACAAAATTTCAGAAGAACAAGTACGCACATTGAACTGTCTTTCCCGTTAGAATTGAGCAAGTTGTTAAGCTTTTGAGCCGGACTTTGTATTGCAGTTTCATTTCCACCTTCCATAATATATACATCCTCGGGTGGAGGAAAAGAGGCACGCTGCTTATTTCCACGTTTGTGATTCAGGTTTGGATTGCTCTCCTTCACCACATGTAGTTTGTGGTGGATATCAATACCAACTGCATGAATCACATGATGAAACTTACTACTCTGTAAAATAACCAAAATATATGTGGGGTTCCAAAAATTAGATATGTTATGGCAGAAGATTAACTGTATTCTTCAAAAATAAGGTCCGCCTTAACAGTAAGCTTCCCTTGTTGGGGATTTGATGAGAAAACTGTCACACTATAGGGGCTGCAAAGAAAACCAACCACCTCAATCTCAAATGGTGTGTGCTAAGGTAGAGATATTGATAAACATGTTCCGTTGACTGAAAAAAGCTGATGAACTGTGCCACAGAACCAGCAAACCGAGCCAATTCTTCCTCATGCATTGTAACAAGTAATTAAGTCTGCTTTTGTTTTTGTTACCTTTCAAATTTTATACAGTAATAATTACTGAAAAAATTATGATAAACAAAAAGTCAGTGTAAAACACTGCAGCTTTGTCTTTTGATAGTAGTTAAATAAGAAAGAATGCTGATTCAAGTTTAGAGCCTTACTTTCTTCAAGTCATTAAATCAAGGTATAAGTTTGTATATACCTGGAGAACTCATCGACTCTGCAGCAACCAATATAGATAAGAGTCAAAAGGTGCAAATGATTAGGAAGCATGAATAGAACAGAGAATTAAGCATTAGACAAAGGAGTCACTGTTTCTAATGACTAAAATCATTCAAGCAATCAGGAACTTTTCCAGCACAAAAATCAGCTGCGAAGGAACTCCTTGGTCATATGCTTGAATTATCATGCATCAGTCCCAATAGTGAATGTCAACAAATAAGTTTCCCGCACCTTATTTTCTCATGATAGAGAATCAGATTATCTTCTTCTGCACCAACAATCTGCATATAGCAGTAAGAACAAATAAATAAATAACTCAGTAATGCATAAGAACAAATAAATAAATAACTCAGTAATGCATTTGTATTGCATTGAAATTGTGCATGAATAAGGCTCGAGGATAAACAGATTCCAGACAACATACTATATCAGCATAATGATGTTTAGCTGATTGTACGGACTGTGACAGCCTAGTTAATGTTATAGCCAGCTTGGACTTTCCTTGCCCCTGACAGTTCATTTCCTCAACCTTCATGTCAACTTTTGGAGGTAGAGACTGCAAAGACTCCTTGATATGATTTCCAAATGGATACTTTCTACCTGTGACTATCTCGATCCTTCTTGGATCAGCTTCAGCTAGTGTTTCAAATGATTTGACTCCCATTGAGTGTAGAGCCTGCAAATAGCACTTAAGGACTGAAAGAAGTCCAAAGAAAACCCAAGATTTAGGAATCACAAGTCTCTTGTTAGCATTAATATATCGTGAAAGAAAACCTTTGCAGTCACCATTCCAATGCCAGGTAATTGTTTCAGCAAGAATGGACTGTCATCCCAGAGTCTTTGATACAATGACTTGGCCAGAAGAGTCGAGTTCCAAGCTCCTCTGTAATTCTTTCTGTATACAAAGTACTCTTTCATGCACTTGGCAATTCTGCAACCATTGGTGCATATAGAATTCGTGTCCTTTGGCAAGCACATGCAGTTCATGATGTATCAGTGAAGCTCCAAGAAAAATTACGAGGAAAAAATGTATTGAAATTACTGTTGCTGTGAAACCTGGGTCAGCGATAAATCATGAACTGAAGGATCGCCAGTCAAGCAGTCATTTGCCAGAACAAATATCTTCTCTTCTCTGGTTTGGATACGCTTTTTCCGCTTCCCTTTATCACCATTAATGTGAAAGCGGAGGCGGCCATCCTTGTCAACGTTTATGTCATTTAAAGGCTTCTTCTCGTTGCGCCTAAGTTGTATCCCTTCGTTATCAACAATTCTATAATGCGTCACTCCTTTAAATTACCTTTGTTATGCTAGTAAAGAAAACACAACTATTGCATAAAAAGACTTACAAGCTATTTCCCCAGCATGGCTTATAACATGCAGTGCATCTTCTAAACTGCAGTTTACTGGGGCCTGCATGATGTGTTTCATGGTATCGAATTTCAAATAGTATTTTGTCATTAATCTTCCAGGCTCTAAAGACACGGAAACACATGATATTAGGACTCAAAGATACTTTATGTCCTTCGTAAAACTGCAAGCTACTGCTTTACGAGTTTATGATACCTAGTGGTTTCAAGAGGAAACCATCTTCGTCAGTCCAGATCATCTGATGGCTTGATAACTCGTTAACTTTTTGAACACAAATTTCTGATATGACATGACATTTATGAGCAGTAAGATTAATTAAAAAGTAAAATTAAATAATTCGACTAGTGCATGATAACAGTACCTTGCATATGCTTCTCTATACGGTCTCTAGAAATCACTTTCCTAACCGCATAATGCTGAGGGTTCTGTTTATGCAACAAAAGATCTAGAAATTAATTAGATGGAATATTTAGCATGATAACCTCCAATAGCTCCCATAAATACATGCCTTCTTCATTCTCACATACAAGTACGAGCATTTCATCCATTCAATCGCCCTTGTAATATCAGAAACGGTTAGCTGAACTATTTCTGCAGTCAAATGTTCTGTTATACATGAAAGCAACCTAAAGAAGCAAGAAAAAGAAGAACACCTAATGAGAAACATGAGCAACTTCCAAAGAATACGAACAGAAATCTGGGACACCAAATCCTTAATGAAATTGAGAGTTATAAGCATACTGAGATTCCACCATTTCACATCCATTCAAGAGATTCTCATATAGATGAACCTGAAATCATGTACAAAATTATAGAAGGTCCAGAAAAGAACAAACAGGTCCAATTGGATGACAGAGAAGCAATATATACAAACACAACAGAAATGGAGGGAGAGACGCAGGCATTAGTTACGGTTTCTCTTCTTGTCATGATTATAACAGTTCCTGTATCATTGAATGGTGGCCGCCCTGCCCTTCCAGACATCTGCACTAAAGCTGAATGACTTTAAAATAATACAGAGTAAGCTTGAATATCAAAACAGAGAAAAAAAAATACAGGCATAAATGCTGCTATAGTAAGTGTTTTCGGTCTTGAGTCTTTCTTTTTTGGTGCCAGAAATGATTCCCATCTTTTAGCCCATCACATAGGTTAGAACCTTACATATGCTAGAAGCACTCTCTCTTCACAGAATATCTTCTTCTCCAACCATTAAAAGGACACATGATTTAACATCAATTAAACTCATTTGGAATCCTCTGGAAACAAGTTAAATTTCATACAATCAACTGTTAAAGGTATATTAAGACAAGTTACACACCTGCAGTATTGTGGATCGGTCATATTCCATGTAAAGACCTTTTTCTTTATTGCTGAAGAAAATACAGTTGGCTAGTCAAACATAAAGAAGATCTTTTTGGTCTGTCTTTTAGTTAGTGAACACTTTTTAAAAAGTCTAACATACAAATGCTGTGTTGATTTTATTACTACTGTATGGGCTGGTAGGTTAATTCCATGGGCAAGAGTATTTGTCGTGCACAGAGCTTGAATATCTCCCTTAAGAAAAAGTCCTTCGATGAGGTTGCGATCCTTCAGGCAAAGTCCACCATTGTGATAACCAACTGCAAAAATGAAATTTGCATGTCACGGTAATTAACATCAATCAAGGAGAAAGCAATGAAAGACGATAGAAGAAAAGGATAGCCCTATACCACCATAAAGAATATAAGATTGCAATTGTTTGTCACTGCATGATAAAGACGCTTCCTTTAGCCTTTCTTGTTGTTCACGGTCTCTAACAAATGGATTTGAATAGCCAAAGGTCATTGCCGTCTGCGAGAGTTGCTGGGCAGCTTCTTGTGCTCCTTTTCTAGTTGAACAGAAAACTAGAGCAGATTTCCCTCTTGAATATTGCATCAAAATATCTGCTAATGAGTTCAATAAACACATCCTTTCATGAATTTTAGTATATCAGTCTTAAATCAGAAAATTAAGTTAAATAGTCCCACTTACCAAAAATGTAGTTTTGAAGACGCTGAACTACGAAACAAAGAAATAAACATCAGAAAAATTGAGAAGTTGCTCTATTCGTTCTCATGTATGTCTTTTTAGAATCAATAAAATTCTGAGACTAAGAGGAAAATAACTTTTGAGGATCAAGAACTTGCCTTTTCAAATAGAAAGTCATTTTTTGCGGGGGCATAACCTGTACGATAAAGTGGTTTGTTGGTAATAGTAATTGAAAGGAATAAAAGCTATATAGAATTGATAAAAGCTAAGCTCCAGTCAGTCAATTATTGATTGTTAAATTGCAGCATAGAACCATGCCAGGTGAACTGTGAGAAAAATATTTCCTTCCAACGTGTATCTAAATTAGCTGTAATTTGCAGAAATTTAATCATTTGATGAGTGGAATCAAACACTTAAAAGACCACAACACAGTCCATTCTATCCTAAGGAAATGAACAGGCAGAGTAGCAACAAAATATTGATCAGAATTCTAAAGCAGAGAAGAACTAGCTTTAGAGAATGGGACATTGAAGTAATATTACCAAAAACTTTTGTAGACAACTTTACAGGCCTCATTTCTTCTCCAAACCTGGGAATATATGAAAAACCTTAACAGAGTAATTCCACTAGCGTTGAAGTGGTGAAATTATACTATCATTTTCTCAAATACAAAGATACCTTTTAATTCCTTGAATAGGAACATTAAGCCATTCCGCTGCACTTGTTAATACAAAATTAGGTACATTTATCATCCATATTTTTCATCGATTTGATCATAAAACCCTAAATTGTAATCATAATAACTCCTTAAAATGAGCATTAGAATGAATGCAAAACTTACCAAGGTCCTCAATATTTGGAATTGTCGCGGACACGGCTATAAAGCGGACGCCAGCTAGAGGACTTGATTTCATCTCAGGGCTGCGGGCAATCATTTTTACTCTACTAATTATTGCCTCCAGAGCTGCTCCACGTGGATCATTCAACAGGTGAACTTCATCAATAAGTAGAAGAGCAATGTCACTGAAGAAGCTCAGGCCACCATCCTTTATGCGATACCGAGACACCGTATCAAATTTCTGTATGAGGAAGAATATATATCCATTTAAGCCATGCTCCAACAGCATAATTTAAACTTTAGTCCACGTAAGAAATTGTTAGAAGTCTGAACCAAGTATTTTAAGGAATTTAATACACAAACGTGTGCAGAGAGAGTGAGAATCAGTGATGCATATTCGTAGATCTCCACAGCATAAGAGCAACAAACAGTCGCAAATAATCTGATTCAAGTAGAAAGTGCTAGAAGAATATAAGGTACGAAGATTAAAGCAGTGAAAGAACGACGGCAAATGACTTTAAAAAAGGTGAAATAGGTTTTCCAAGACAGAGGAATGTTTTATCGATCTGGTAGCTGGAAAGAAATTTTTGTTTAGTGAAAGTGATGTAATTTCATCTATATTTAGATATTTTGTTTGAAAGCATTTGGGTATTTCATCTTTGCATTTCTCCACAACATCCATTTTGAGTACTCACCTCTGGAGTAGTTAGGATAATATCTGCCTCCTGTATGTTCCTTATGTTATAATATTCATTATCACTTGTCAACTCCAGGCAATTTATCCCCCATGCTCCAAACTTCTGGCTCCAATCACGGACCTTCTCCTGTACTAAAGCCTTGGATGGGGCAATGTAGATCTTTACATCACGTTAAGAAAAAGATGAGTCAGTAAATAACTGCCGCTTAATGCAAATAATTTAAAATGGTATTCATGCAATAAATTTTGCATTAAATGCCCAAATTACTTCAAAAAATAAATGTGCCCCATTATTTTGGAAGAGAGCACAAAACTGCATTTGCGACTCTTGGAAAGCACAACTTGAGGGAACAATAACTTTCCCTTATCTACTAATAATTAAAACAATTTTTCATAACTTTGATATTGGTATCACAGCAAGCAGGACTTACGGTTTTGAGGGTTCCCTTTATATGAAAAAACCTCCCTTCGGAGATGAACTTTGAGAGAAGCCTCAAAATGCACAGCTCAAACAGCACTGTTTTACCACTTCCGGTTGGTGCTGAGATAACCATATTTATATCGGAGTAGAAACAAACAGGAAAGCATTCACTCTGCAGTGAATTAAAATATCTACAAGTACAAGAGATTGTAAAGCAGTTGGTATAACGAACATCAACTGTTTGAGATCATTCTTCACTAATCAGGACAAAGACATGAACTTTACAACCGAAAAGTTTACAAAAAAAAATAATAAAAATAAAATAAAATCACATGACAAAAAGAAGAAGGGGAAATTTTATTAGGTACGTTTTGCCTAATGATCATTTGGTGACATGCTTTTATGTAACAGATGGAAAAGACAATAAAAGGTAACTCTTAAGTCTCATATGAATTCTAAAACGCAGCAATTAATCAAGTTGATAAATTCTAATTGCTAGGAGTGCGGTACCTGAAGCTAAAAGTTGAACGAAAAGGTGCAGGCAAATCTTGAACCGACTTCAGTGTGTATGTATCCATTATAACAAGCTACTTTCTACACACTGAGAAAAGAAAAGAAAAATAATAATTTAGATGATAAATTCATCAAATGTAATCTTAAAAAAAAAAGTTAAATCACAGGAGATCTTAGTAACTAAATCACAAACTGAATCCCTATGTTCTCTCTGCCACTCGATTTCTTCACAATTTCGTAAATCTGGTCGCAATATCATTAGAATTTTATCGATTTTCTTCAAGAAACTCCTATAACATGCTAGATCTTGATCACTAAGCAAAGCTCTACCGAATCTTGCTTCGAGTTACAATCAATACAGCCATGGAAAAGGTATAAAGACAAGTAAGCAGATCTGAAATAGTGAACCTATGTGAAAGGACCTTGAGAGCGAGGAGATAAACTCTGAAATCTGCAATCGAGAGAGATTTAGCTGTTTTGGGGTGAAATGAAACGGGGAGGCATTTATAGTCTGACGAGGCGTGTTTTTGGCGGGAGGACAGTTTAAATAAAAAACAAAATTGTCTTTGTATTTAAGAGTTTCAAATTTTTATTTAAAAAACAAAAGCATTGATATAAAAGAATATTAAAAATATTTAAAAAAATCCAGAATGTTCTTATAGTTCCTATACTGTAAATAGTAATTATCAATCATCACTCCTACCTTTTGTTTAAATTTCATTCATACGACACTTTTGCTATTTTTCTTTTCTACCATCTTTAAATTTTTAAAAAATCTCTTATTAGATCTTTTAGTTATATTTTCTATTAGTTAACATTTATTAACCTTCATATTCTATCAACTTTACTATTTTATCCCTACTAACAAATATGAAAGGATAATAATTTCTAAGGGAGGTGTATTCAATTAAGACTTTTAAAGACTTTGTATAAGTGAATTACTCCATAGATTTCGAATGACTTTTATAGACTTTTTATAATTATGAAAGACTTTTATAGACTTTCATTTTAATGACTTTCATAGACATGTGTAGATTTTATTAAGAGATTGATAGATATTTATATACTTTCATAGACATTGATAGACCTTTTTAATAAGATATTGATAAACTTTTATGAAATTCAAACAATATAACATACATTTCATAAATAAGTAGATAAATCTATAAATTATCYCAATTAGATAAATAGATAACTGAAATACAATTTTTTAAAAAACATTTCTATATTCATTAACATCTTTGATAACAACAGATCTCTATTATTCATTATTATTAATATGTCCAATATCATTCCACATATTAGTAACTATAGTAGTCTACCATTCATTAGCATTCTCTCTTTGTTCTTCTCGAGTCTCAAAAATTGAATCAAAATC
>JANLJB010030358.1:0-18009 GCA_026212285.1 Bursera cuneata | reverse complement strand
AAATTTTGACATGCAAAAGTGGTGTTTTTTTTTTTTTTTTTTTTTTTTTTTAAATGGAGGTTGATGACAATTGCGATGCTCGATTCGTATTGGATGTCACGCTCGACATCAGACAAACTCATTTTTTGTGCAAATGAATCAAACAAAGTCATTATAAGTGATGCCCTATGAATTGTCAATGCTATTGACCTTCCACCTAAATAGAAAAAACCACTAATTGCATGTTTACGTCTTTCAATGGCCATTATAATACATCAAAGTACGCACTGATACCATCGTTACAGTAAGAAAACAAGTTAAATTTCTTCAAAAAGCAAAATAAAAAAAAAAAACGAAATTAAATGTTTCAAAGTGCATGAAAATGATGATATGTGAAAACACTTGACAAACTATGTCAAACATTCGAGCAACATATCCGGCACGATCTGACAACCTTTCATTTGCCATCGGACAGTGTTGGACATCTTGTTTGATAGCTTGACAATCTTTCATATGTCCCTATCAAATCGTTGAGCACATGTCTCCAGCCTTCAGAAATCCCAGATTTCTCCAACACAACCTTGATTATCAATCTACTAACAACATGAGTTTTCTAACTTGATTTTTTGTTTTCTAAACTAAATATATCAAAATAGCACATTACAACATACATTAATTTGCATTTAATAGATCATTGGTAAGCAGCCTAAATTAGAGGAAATTAGACAAAATATCCAAAATTAAGGGACTGATTGAAAAATACCTAAGCAACCTAATTTCTTGCACGTCTTTATCTAAACAGAGTTAGAGAGATGAAAATACCCTTACATATTAATCGCTTTCTCTCTTAACACTACTTGGTTTGTATAAGTCCTCTTTGATGTAGACCGATCGGTCCATACCTAACTGATCGATCTAGATCGATACAGATCGCTTGGTCTTTCAATCAATTGTCCTTGGCTCAATCAATCTAGACCACCAGACTATAAGAGACCAATAGATGCACTAATCAGGACCGATTGGGCCGGTTGGTCTTTTCTCATCCAATGGTCTGGACGGGTTGGATCGATTGGTTCTTTTCTAGTTCCAGCAGTTGGATCGATCAGTGTTTTTAAGTAATAAAATAGATAATTTTATTTAGTTATTTAATTATTTAATTGGTTATTTGGTTATTTATTTATTTATATAAGAATAATTATTATTTAACTAATTAACTATTTACATAATTTATTATAAATAACTTTATTATTTATTTAATTATTACTTTTCTAGTTGGACCAATAAGTTCTTATAATTTTATTTAATTATTTAATTATTTAATTGGTTGTTTAATTAATTAATTAAATATTTACATAAATTATTTATGACTTTATTATTTATTTGTTTATTACTTTATTATGTATTTAATTAATTATTTATAACTTTATTTATTTATTTATTACTTTATTATGTATTTAATTAACTATATAATAATAAAAAAATATTTTTAATTAATTAATTATTACTTTATTATGTATTTTTAATTAATTAATTATTTATTTAAGAAAACCAAAAGGGGCGATCAGCCTGCCAGTCGGACCACCCAGCCCGGGTCAAGCCCGAATTGTCTTAAGCCTTACAAGTGGACAATAAATAAGGAAAGAAGTATTATTTATATAAAAGGACATTTTTATCATTCATGTATGATTGGATAGGGACTTACAAGTAACTAGGTGGTTTGAATATTTTTCAATCGGCCATTTAATTTTAGATATTTTGTCTATTTTCCCTAAATAGAGTGAGACAAGTCTTACATCAATATTTTGTGAAAATTAAAAAAAAAAAATTGAACATATCTTAAGTGCCGTATTAGATGTCTTTTAATGATAAGTTTATTTACGAAGAGGTGGGGTTATGATATAGAAGTTTTAGAGTTGAAGAACCAAGAAAGATAGATATCAAACTGATCTTACTGTTGTTAAGAAAGAATATAGGCATTTAGGTAACTTTAAAGGAAAAAAGATTATGGGGAAATTAACCAAAATTGCTCAAATTAAGGAGGGTCTTTGAAAAATAATCAACCTCATCAGTTTATTTGATTTACCTACCCACTCTTAATACTATGACGAAAATATCTTACCTTCAACTTCTCTAAAATAGTAACTTACATAACCTACTGTCTTCTCTCAAATGTAAACCTACCGAAATCCTTTGCTTCACCACCTTTTTACTTTACCACCCTTTTGCTCCACCAATTGACCAAATTGAAGAATAAACTCTTCATACTTCATATTTTTCTCTTGATTTAATTTTTATCAGTTATTTTCTATGTCTAACGTCAACCTCTTTATTCTCTTATGGGTATTTCTGATTAACAAATCCACTGCATCCAATAGATTTGAGTTTTGTGATGCGATTGTGATGTTTGTGAATGAGTATTTAGAGTTGTTTTTGCGATTGTGAATAGGAGTTGTGCTAGGTTTGAAGTTCTGCAATTTTTCTAAATTCTAGATCATCAACCGTTACCGGTCCTTAATGGTCTAGCGGTCCTTGACAGTCCTTCAACGGTCTTGACAGTTTTTAATGTAAGTTATTGACAGTCCTTCAATAGTCTTGATGGTTCTTAGCGTAATTTGTTGACGATCCTTCAACGTCTTGACAGCCATTAGCGTAAGTTGAGCGTAAGTTTAAGTGAAGAAGTTGAAGGTGAGATTAAAGTATAATGGTTATTGAACTGAATTTGGTTAAAAATAAAAAAAAATCTAGGGATTGGTTATTTTTTAAAGATCCCCTTTAATTTGAGTTATTTTAGTTAATTTTCCAAGATTATGATGTTTAAATTTTGAAAGAGTATTTTATAAAATCCCAAATTTGGGATAAAAATATTTGTTTAGTTACATAACTAGTGTAGCACAAAGTGATATCTAATCATCCTAAAACTCGATTTGGAGACAAAGAAGGAAGAAAGTAGTGCCAATTTATGCTCTTATAATGAAATTAATAAAAAAGACATCTATTCACCCTAAAATTCTCTGAAAAATCAAATGGGAAGCTTGAAAAATAGCCAAATTTTGGAGATGCTAAGGAAAATAACTTAACTCAATAATCTTTAGATTAACTAGACAACGAGTCAACGGGTTGGTTAACCGATCAACGGTCCAATTAACGGATTAACAGTTCACTTTAACGGTTCACCTCAACGGGTAAATGGGTCTATCAATAAGTAAATGGGTCCATTAACAGGTTAACAATATTATCTAGATAGATACAAAGATTATTGAGTTAGGTTATTTTTTGTTAATGCCCTCCAAATCTAACTATTTTTAACCGTTTCTGAAAATCAAAAGGAAAAGGAAAGCACAAGAAAGGATTGGTAGGAAGAGAAAAGCAAGCTTTTTATATCAAGGTTCATACTTTTTGCATGTTGTTGTGACTGTTGAAGGTCTTGAGAACTGTCGAGGAACAATCAAAATTTGAGTAGGGTTAGGATCCAATATTGACCCTTGTTGAGTTTGCTTGTGGTAAACTCAACAACAATAGTATCTTCTTCTTTGTCCGATAAGATCTTTTTAGAGGAGAGTCCTAAGATTAGACCAGCAGAACTAGGACTAGGAAGCCCTAAATGAAGCGCTACTGACATAGTTTCATGAGGACTTTTGTTGTTCATGTTTTGCGGGGCTAAAACTGAGGAGAGGAGGCAAAGATTGATATCGAGTAACAGAAGTAGTGTTTTGATGACATTCTAGCCATAATGTGTATAATAAGATGGATTGGAAGAACATGAGGAGAAGACAAATGTTGAAGAGGAGCATAGATTGGGAAGTGCATTGGAGAGGAAAGAGACGGGAGGTTGAGAGGAAGTTTTAGTTTAGTAATTTTTTTCATTAGTTAGTTATTTTTAATTCGTATGTCCATAATGCCCTTACACTGTCGATTTTTTTTTTTTTTTGAAACGAATATGTGAATATGGGCACTGAATGTTACCTTTTCGAATAGTGGGGACGACATAGGCCAAGGCTGGGGGTGGGTGCAATTTTCCCGAGTCGAAGGGTAAAGTTCATGGAAGTTTCAGCTTTACGCGTGGAAAATAGCGTTTTACATTGACTCGTAGTCCTTTCTGGGTAGGGGAAGGAACAGTCTACTCTGTTTTGCTTTAAATCCAATTCAATCAACGGATGAGATGAGATAGTTATTGTTCTTGCTTTCTCTTCTGTGATCTTCTCTTCAGCATCCAGAGATGGATTCTCCATCTGATGAGTCACCGCACGTCACAGGTGTTGTGATCATCACTCTTCCTCCCCCTGACAATCCATCTTTAGGCAAAACCATCTCTGTTTTAACTCTCACTGATGATTCTTTACACTCCCACCTAACCCTTACCCAAGAAGAAGCATATCCACATGCACAGCCACAGCAAGAACACCAATACTCACTTCCACCACCAACACACAACCCTCAAATTCCAAGACTTTTCCTTGGCTTTCCTAGAAAGCTATTTGGGTTTGTGGGTATCTGTCTTTTCGCTCTAATTATCTATAGTTCCGCGTTTTCACATAGCATTCAACAACTACGCAATTCTAATGATGATCGTGAGGCCAAGAAATCTCTAATATTCCCTTTGTATCGTAAATTTAGTGTTGGTCAGAACTCAATTGGGGATTTTGAGCTTAAGCTGGGGAGAACTGTAACACCAGTTGATGTTGATGATTCCAAGAATAAGATAAACAACAAAAAGTTGGTTTCTGTTGATCCTTCCCCCGTTTTTCCCGTTAAGGGGACTGTTTATCCAGATGGGTATGCATAAATGTTACTGCTTTGTTTAATTCTTCTCTCTCTCTCTCTTTCTCTGTGTGTGTTGATTTTAGAATATTTAGTTAGAATGCCAGAAATAGTAATTTTTACGAATAGCTGTTGATTGTTTGTAGATGATGTCAAGACTTGTTAGTTCTTGTAATCTGTTAATTTCAGTAATGAGTCATGGATTTATATCCGTGCTAGAAAAGCATTTCCCCCCATTTGGTAGGATAATGATAATCTTAATGGAGTGATGTCGTGCCTAATCATGTGGGTGCAGTGCTATGTTAAGGACGTTGAACATGGTCGAAGGAAGTTTATAACATTATATAAGAAAGTTTGAGGTTATTTATCGTCTTATGCAAAAGCCAGTAAATGTTGGGAGTCATCAAAGCAATTAACAATTTGTTTTGTAGTTAAGAGGGCTCATACATGAAGGGAACCGAGTCTTCTTGTTGTTGTACATATTCAGATTGTCATTATGCTGTAGGCATATTTTTTTTTATGTGTTCTTCGAGGCAATTCAGAGGAGAAACGAAAGCTATATTTTGTGCTTTTTCTTTTTCTCATCGTTATCTTTTACAGTGCTTTAAGTAACTAGGCTAGTTCCCTATAAAACTTATATAATACTGTTTGTAGCAGAGCATGTCTAATTATGTGTGCCTGTGATCACAGTCTAATTATGTGTGCCTGTGATCACAATGCTGGTGTTGTTTATAATAGATGAATTTAGCACTGAAGTTTTCCTGAAATTGGTGGCTTTGATGAAATCAATATCAATGGAAATTAGTGGTTGATGCAAGTGCTTGTGGTGGTGCCATTGAAATCAGAAGTGGTATACAGAGATAGCTTACAGCTGTTCGGTGGCAGGAGTGGTGGTTTTACTGGTGGAGGTGATGGCAGTGACAATACTAGAAGTTTGCTTATATACCCCGAAGGGGACTTGTCTCATGGGCTTTAGCTTATGGAATAGCATTGAATATATGACAGCTCTATGATAACTATAGCTATGGCCTATGAGTGCTCAACAACATCTGAGATATAAATGATGGTGCTAACTAAACTTTTTCACTTTCCTGTAGATTATATTTTACATATATGCGTATTGGCAATCCTCCAAAACAATATTATCTTGATATTGATACCGGGAGTGATTTATCATGGATTCAATGCGATGCTCCTTGCACCAGCTGTGCCAAGGTAATGCTTAATTGTAACTGCTCCTATAGTAAGTGGGTCTTAGGCAGATTAGTGATTAGTCTAAACTGTTTTTATTTGCAATTTTGCAAATCTCCTGATTTGCATGTTTGTACAAAAATGTGCTCAATTGTTAGAGACTTTGTTATATGAATTTTCCTCCATTCTTTTCCGAAATTTTTTCTTTTTTTGTGCCAAGTGAATATTATCTCCCATATTTTTTCAAGGGTAAATTTTTCTTTTATCTTTGAGTTACACTGTATTTCCTTTCTTCTGCAGCTTAACATAATTTTTGGCAAAGAAAATGGATTGATACAAAGGTGTCTTCTTTTCTTATGTCTATCTGCTTGTACATTAGAAAGTTGATGTAGTCACTCATCACAGACTCTTAAACCCAACCTCTGAGAACTAGCTATTCTTGGAAAAATTGGTAGGAACAAAATATTGTAGAAGCCAACACTCGATACTGTTTATTGCTTGTACTATGTAGCAATTCAATTTTTAATGCAAATAAAATAAAAAGTTGATCTGGCACTCACATTCAGCAACTGGTGGGCCTCCTGTGCATTTTTTTTCCTGGATTGGTTATTCAAAATTTCAATTTTTTGACATTTACCCCCTTTCACGTCTTTCTTGGAGGGACCAATTCAGGAGGTTTCGGGCTGATGCCAGTCCAATTACAAATGCTTATTTATGTCATGATATGAGATAAAAGTTTGGAATGGAATCAACTTATATAAGAAAGTCGATCCCCTTCTCGAACCTCAACAGACAGAATCTCCATGCATGTGTTCTCTCTCTTTCCCTCCACCATACATGTCCTTGGTCTTTTTTTGCCCTTTTTTTAGGCATTGAACCCAACTTTAGGTGCTGAGTGGTGTCCTCCCCTCACTCGTATTTCCTTGTTGAAAAGATGGGTTCCTTTTACTGCTCCCATTTCTCATTGAGCAAATATGGGAAAAGAATCAAATTAAAATTTTCCTAACCCAACCCTTTCCTTTGTAGATAGCTGTTTATTGTAAGTAATCAAACCTGCCCATAGACCCTTCCGTAGAGAGTGAAGTTGCTGAGTCCTATGATGGAACTATCTCCTGTGGTCCGGAGCGAACTCTTTCCTTCGCCCTTTGAATCTAACTATTTTTGGCTTCAGAGCAAGGCAAGGTAGATGTCAGTTGGCTTAAGACTCAGAGTTTGAAGTGGCATGGATCTAATGAGCTATTCCTCACATCTCATCCTGTATAAAATTTAATAAAGCAAGTGGCCACTAATTCTCATCTCCTGAGTCTTATTTTAATACTTCTATCTAAATCTAATGTAATAGGAGTCCTGATCTGAGAACATAATCCTCTTCGTAGCAGTTAAAGAAGTGAATTTGATCATTTTCTTAGAATACTAAGGAAACTTTTACTTCTTTGTCCCTTATAGTAGCAATAGCAATTCTGATAACAGATGTGGATTATGTAGCAAAGGCTGCTGATGCATTACACATTGAGTTGGACAGGTGGGGGTGTGTGCGGTGGGGTTGGGGGTGGGGGTTTGGTGGAAAAAACAACCCTTTAAAACAAGAGGATACTATCATATACATAGCTAAAACCCTAATGAATAATGAAATCTAAATTTTTTGATAAACTTGTTTAAGAAGAAATGACTTCACCCTAATGGAAACAGTTGATGTAGGGAGCAAATCCTTTGTACAAGCCAGGAATGGGGAATTTAATACCTTCCAAAGACTCTTTGTGCATGGAAATTCAAAGAAATCAGAAGGCTGGATATTGTGAAACTTGCCAGTGTGATTATGAGATTGAATATGCAGATCATAGCTCCTCCATAGGGGTTCTTGCAAGAGATGAGCTTCATCTAATGATTACAAATGGATCGTTGACCAAGTTAAATGTTGTTTTTGGGTATATCCTTTTTGACTTCCATAACACTATATACTTGAATGTTTTCAATCTCCATTCTGTGTCAAAATGGTAATTTGTGCATTCAATTTTTTTGTTAAGGTGTGCATATGACCAGCAAGGCTTGCTGTTAAACACTCTGGTGCAGACAGATGGAATCCTTGGACTAAGCAGAGCTAAAGTCAGTCTGCCTTCCCAATTGGCTAGCCAGGGGATCATTAATGATGTAATCGGTCACTGCCTTACCACTGATGCAGTTGGTGGTGGTTATATGTTCTTAGGTGATGATCTTGTACCAAATTGGGGTATGGCATGGGCCCCCATGCTTGATAGTCCTTCCTTGTGAGTATAGATCTCTGAAGACTGCCTTTACTTTTTTGGTTTAGGAGCTCCTTTTTTTTTAAATTTTTTGCCATCTTAATTTGTGGCAGGATATATGTGGACACAATATATTGATGCATCCAATAAATAGTCATTTTACTTTTTCTTCAATAGTTCATAACCAACCTTTGTTATTGTTTTCTAAGAAACATAAGTTCTTAACAAAGCTTTTGTTGCCTAGCTATATTTGATTTAAGAGAGAATGCAGAGCAAGGGGGTGTCTGCTACAAATTGGATCAGCACCATCTTTTTTTGCACCAAACAAACACCCTTAACCTCCTCAACTATTTAGAATGGAAAAGTTGCAGTTGTTAAAACAGGAATTACTTTCAGAGCTTGAGCTGGAAGTTGATTTGATTTTCCTTGCAGACCTGAAAACAAAAAAGCCCTACCACCGTAATATTTCAATTGTTTGCTCTTGGTGGGTGCCACTGCTATAATACAGAACTACCTTTTGGTCATATTTTTCAATGAAACAAATGTAACTTTATGAAAGGATATACTTTAAAATGCTGGTTTCAAATGTAACTTTACAGAAGTATCTACTTTAAGATGCTGGTTTCAAATTATGATGATAGTTTCTAGGTAATATGCATCTTGCCTTGTGCTTTTAGTCTGCTCCTATGTTGATAACTTGATAGATTTGTCTTTACTTTTTGGTAGTTCTGATAGATTCTGCTTCTGATGCAATGTCTTGCACTCTACTTTTATTCAGTTTTATCTTTAATTATACTTTCATTGATTCTATTTTCCTCTCCTGTTAAGGAAATTTTATCATACAGAGATTGTGAAAATGAATTATGGAAGTAGCCCACTCAATTTAGGAGGCCAGGCCAGCCAAGTAGGACAGGCATTGTTTGATACCGGCAGTTCTTATACCTACTTCACAAAACAACAATATTCTGAATTGGTTACTTCGGTAAGATTTTTCATCCACAGTCACAGGAAAAGATCATAAATCAGCAAGTTCACTATATGTAATGTTGCAGCTTGAAGAAGTTTCTAGCATGGGACTCATTAAAGATTCATCAGATCGTACATTGCCCATTTGTTGGCGAGCTAAATTTCCCATCAGGTATGACATTTTATTACCAAATGATTGAGTGGGCTACAGTTATTTGATAGGAAACTTAAAAGACGTATATTAATGATACAGAAGATATAGAATACAAGAGTAGACTATGTACCAACTACAAGTATCAGATAACCCAAGGAAGGGGGTGGTCAAAAGCTGTAAGGGAACATTCTAATTCTCTACATGAACTGTGCATTAAAATAAATAAAAAAAGTAAAAAAAAAAAAAAAAGATCAAAGGAATTTCTGCAGCTTAGGCAGTGCCCATGTAATTATTTCTCAAATCATTCCTTAGTCGAGACAGCCATCACTATTTGAGATGGTACTTGTCAGCATCTTTTAAAGGTATGCCGTGTCCACCATAAAAATAGAGATCCCTTACCTTCACGATCTATCAAATAGTTTATTATTGTAATGAATCCAAAATGTTGGAAAAATCTATTGAGAGAGAGATTAAGCAAGTTCTTTTGAGAGAGAGAGGTTCCGCTTCGCGTAACAGTTATCCAAAATTTAGTTTAATATCTAGAATAAAAGCTTCCTGCTTCAGTTAATAATGCTTAGTTGCTTATTCCAAAAGGATGAATTGTAAAGACTTCCTGCTTCAGTTAATAATGTTTAGTTGCTTATTCCTAAAGGATGAATTGTACTCTTTCCTACTAAGATGTTACGTATTAGCTTGTCATTTTTGGGATTCAAAAGAAACAAAACATGGTTGAATTTTATGTTTTTTTATACAAGAGACAAACACACACTCATGGAGAAAGAGAAACCTAGTTATTCACTGCTTTCTCCTTCATAAACCCTACCCTTAACCTACTATGTGGGGCAGGAATTCTCAAGAGAGGTTCTTTCCATGCCCGGTTATCTGGTTTGCTTCTGTTTTCTTGCAAAATGAAAAGTCGTTTAAAGAAATTGCTTTTTATGCTTCTTAAATTACAGATCAGTTATGGATGTGAAGCAGTACTTTAAGACTTTGACCCTTCAGTTTGGGAATAAATGGTGGATTGTTTCCACAAAGCTTCATATTTCTCCCGAGGGCTACTTGATCATTAGTGTGAGGTTCCTTAACTCTTAATACATGGGGTTCTTTTAAACAAGTTTGTTGCAGTATTTGATACTGATTACTGAAGAGTTGCATAATGATGCTTTCTATTTCTGTAGAAGAAAGGCAATGTATGCTTGGGCATACTCGATGGAAGCGAAGTGCATGACGGATCCACAATTATACTCGGAGGTATGCTTGTTGGATATAAAAAGTAAAAAATATAAAAATTATAAATAAAAAAGGAAGTGTGAAAAACATCACTTGTATTGCTGCAGAAATTTTTAGATACTTTAATGTCACTACTTCTTCTCGGTATTTCTTGTGAGAAATCTAAATCTGGTCTTTAAGTATGTTAAATCCCATTATACTGTCAAAAATTTTGATGCAGTTACCACATAGCTTAACAATTACTACTAAAACTTAGAGAAGTAGATATGGCATTCCTTTTATATATATTGCGTGCATCATCTTCCTTTGATTGTTCTTCAACATTTTTCTTTATTACTGTACATTATAAGTTCATTTGACATTGGCAGATATATCTCTTCGTGGACATTTGGTTGTATATGACAACATTAACCAGAGGATCGGGTGGGCAAAATCAGATTGTGTGAAGCCTCGGCGAATCAAGAACCTGCCATTCTTTGAGGGATCATTGGATACAGGGACAAAGTAACAGTTTTATGTGTTTTGTACATTTTATAGAGTTGGGAATATACTACAATTATAGTCCCTCGGACAAAATCCAGTATACACGGACCTTCATGTATAAAAGAAAATAAAGTTATGTACATATTTGAACTTAAATAACCTCAGGACCAAAAGGAGCAGACCACTAACTACACCTTTAGAGGCGTTTAATATATCATTATTATTTTTTTTATTATAAGTCAAGTTTCTTGTTGTCTCGAAGGAGCCCCCTTTTTCTATTGGTAGCAAGTTACTTCAGCAGCAGTGATGACAAAAGGTTGGGTCAAGGCAGGTCCGGCTTGTTTTGGATAGGTTTGGTAAGCCTATGGGTCAGGCCAAAATAGTGTCAGGTCAGGCTGGGTTAGGCCTTGAAAAAAAAATAAAGGTCTGGGTCTAGTCAAAGGCTTATATTATTTAGATCAGGCTTATCAGGCATATCACTGTTCACTATTTTAAAATTTTAAATTTATAAAAATTAAAAATAAATAAAAAATTTATTTGTTACAGTACAAGGTAGGTCTAAGCCTGAGCTTGACCTACCTTAAGTTCGGGTTTAAGTTAGGTTTGTATTGTAGCATGTAGGTAAGGGTAGATTATGCCGGTTCAGGTTTGACCTGGTCCACTGTCATCTCTACTTTAGTTATCTTGAATGAATCAATGAATAATTGATTAATTAATTATTTATATAGTTAAGTTATTAATTATATTATTCAAATAATTATTTTAACTGTTTATGATTGGATTGATATTTGGGTCAAGTCATAGAGAGAGAGAGAGAGAGAGACAAGTTACTTTTACCTAATGCATGGGATTTTTTTTATTTTATTTTTTATGATTTAGTGCAGTGTGCTCATTCACTATGATCGAGTGATTTTAAATTGAGATAATGTCAGGAAGTTTTCTAATTTAATAAAAAAAGAGAATTTGCCAAAATGGCCTATTTAAAAAATAATCCAGTTCCCATGATTCTCTTATTCACCTAACCACTCAATAGTGATTTACCCTTTGTACACTTGTTTTATTCTGACTTCATTTTTTTAAAATCAAATTATTTTAAAACAGTAATCTCACAACTTTCTCTCTCACAGTTCGTTTACGAACGCTCGTCTCTCACCTCACGAATGCAAACAGTCACTTCACGAAATCTCACTCTCTCACCTCACGAAGAACGAAGTAACAAATCAAACGAATTAGGTAGCTTTCGATCAGAACCGCGTCGGTGAACTCCCAATTTTCTTTGCGTCTCATCGGTAAATATCTACAGTGAGTTATTTATTTTGAAAAAATTAGAACCTTTACTGGTTTTGTCGTGCACATGTTGCTCTATTTGTGTCGTTTTGGTGTTACAATGCTATTTAGTGTGTTTTTTTGGTGGAAAATATAGTTTTTCGTGAAAAAACTGTGTCGGAATGCCGTCGATTGGACTGTCATCCTGTAGAAGAAGATGCGACGAAATGACGGTCCTGGACCGACAAAAATGTCGGGTCTTGTTTAACGTAAATCGTCTTTTTTGTCGGCTCAAGTTAAACGAGACCCGACGTCTTTCTCACTGATATTTTTGTCGGTCCAAACAAATATCAGGTCTCGTATGACTTGGACAGTCATTTTTTGGTCGATCCAAGTTTATAATGTCGGTGAGACAAATGTCAAGTCCCGTTTAACTTGGACCTACAAAAAATGACGATCCAAATTATACCTGACCCGACATTTGTCTCACTCCTTTATGACCGGTGTAATTGTAGAGGAAAATGACGGTCAATAAGTCAGTATGTGTAAAATAATGGTCCATTAGTTAGTTGGCCATAACAAAGTGTAGATATGACGGTCCAATTGCCAGAATGGGGTAAATAACGGTCTTAAATGCAGTAGGCACATAAATGATGGTGCTATTGTAGTTAACTTAACGGTCCATTAGTCAGAACTTGTTAAATAACGGTCCAGGAACCCTGATTTTATTTTTTTGTTTTTTTTACCTAACCATCAACTGTATTTCTGTTTTAGGTATGAATCCTTGAGGAGTAGTAACAAGTGTAATGAAAACGGGTATCAAAGACCATTACAGCGGCTAATGTACCAACCTCTCGACACTAAAACCAATAAAACTGGTGAATGAGAGATTGACTCCAACATAACAATGTCTTTTCCGGACAACGTGCTTTGGACATCTACTAGATATAAAAGAGTTGGTGTTTCCAGCCCAATTGGTGCACCATATACTGCTTAGAGAGGTGGAAATTGAGGGTCTTCAAAATCAAATGTGGTTCTCAATGTTCGGTGGGTATTTCCTAATGCCATATGGATATAGCTTAATTTCTTATAAAGTGTTAGTAAGCTGATTACAAATTTATTGTATTGTTTCAGGTAAGAGTATCTGGTTCAGCGCATTTGAGTTTGGATTGTTATCCAGGTTACGGTTTGGGAAGAGAAGCGATATGATGAAGAGGAAACGATCAAATAGGTTGCGAGACACCTACTTTGGTAGGAAGAACATTAAGGTCTATGAGTTTGACAAGATAATGCAAGAACTTGATTATACTATCATTCCTGATGAGGATGCTGTGAAGTTAGCGTTGTTTTACACGTTGGAGTGCTTCTTGCTGTCCAGAAATAGGAAGAGATCTATTTCCTCTACGTACCTAGACATGGTCAAAGATTTGGATGCTTTTAACAACTATCCATGGGGTGTAGAGTCATATGACATGACGATTGACCAATTGGCGATCGTGCTAAAGGGAAGAAGGGAAAGGTTTGTTGGCAGAGTTGAAAAGAAACGGTCCCATGAAGTTGAAAAGAAACGGTCCCATGAAGTTGAGAAGTATGACCTATTTGGTTGTCCGTATGTGTTTCAGGTACCTATTAGTGTCTTTTCTTGTTGTTGTTAAAGTTAAATGATTTTACAGTGAATTGATATCTTTATCTTTTCATTTATAACTACTATGAAGACATCAACAGATATGGGCATTCGAAGCCATCCCACTAACTTGTGGGCGATGTGGGGAAAAGGTCAATAATAACATCCCCCGAATTCTTAGGTGGACTAACTCACGGACATTAACGAGATCTTATTTAAGGAAGAATGTTTTCATTATGACAGAGGTAATAAACTATATGCTGTATTAGACATTTTTAGTTAAAATCACTGTGGTATACAACTGACTTCATTTTTTAACTTACTGATATGGTAGAGTGTGGATGTGGAGCCAATTTCTTATCTGGTTGCCTCCGCAGAAGAGATAAGGAGCCCTTGGTATCGGTTGCTAGTCAATGCTGTCGGAGCTGGCTGTTCCGTTGCTATTCCTGTACGGCTTGCCGAGGAGATACCTAAGGAGCCTGAACCTATTGTAGTTGACCAGCCTTCACCGACCCCTACACCCACCGCTATGATATCCCCATCGCCACCCAGTCCAATTCCACGGCCTCCATCCAGTCCACATACCCACCACCCACATATTCTAATCCTCCAAACAATACATAGCCCAGCAACAAAGCACCCAATAAGTCCAAGTGCCCATTCTCCACCCAGTCCAATTTGCATGTCTCCGCGTAGTTCGCTTCCCCAGCAGCCACCTAGTCCTGAACCGGTAATAATGTCATACAACTTAAGGTCAATTTACTTATTGATATAAATTCTGTTATCAAATTTAACATTGACCTTTTACTTATATAAATGCATAGCAGCCTGCGGATGCAAACCAGTTGGAAAGACTAATCTCTAAGTTGTCCAACATAACTAGATCAATTATAGACCTTCGTGGTTACTTTGAGCAGAGATACGTTGATGTGACACAGCATTACAATATTTTGGATGAGAGGGTTGATTACTTGGTAACCAAGGTTGCAGATGTTGGGAAAAATGTAGAATCCATTAAAGCCTCTATGGAAAAAATCGAGGCACACCTTGGTCAGGGTACCTTGACCGGCCAAGCTGGCACAAGTCCTCTACAAGCTCATATGGTATGTACTTTGCAATACCCAAACTTTTCACATTATGAAAGAAATATCAATAATGTTGTTCACTTGGATTTTTGAATACTAAACGATAACTCTTAACACAGGATGCACCGGAGCCTGTGGCAAGCGATGAACCACAGGTCGCATAGGACATGGGTCGAAGCGACGAACCACCTTCAGCAACAATGTCGACCGTCTGCCCCCTCCGAAGAACAGCAGGTTTGGTCGTACTTATCGTGAAATACGCAGTTGACATCGACGTTTACGGGTGGCCAACCTCTTAAAAACAAAGGGAAGAAAACCATTGACAAGAGAAAGCTTAACAGAGCTTACTATGAGTGGTTAGGAAAGCTGAATGTAGTTAGAGATAGTGGCTTTGTTGGGCCTGATTGGTTCCGAGTCGAAGGACAAGTGGCTTGATGGCGATGTGAGTGTCTTCCAACTGTTGTTTTTTTTCTTGTTGATTTTATATGATTTAATTAATCTAATAACTAACTAATTGACTTGTAATACATGCGATTCCCTGACATGCAGCATATTAACGCCTGGTTGTCTCTCCTGATGAAGAAGCAAGGAAAAGTGCATGACTGGCCATGAAGGAGGACATGTGCCGACTGCTATTTCTATATACAAATCTATACACCCTAACATATATTTATCCTCAAAGTACAGTAACTAACAACAATAATTAATGAATTGAATATTTTATGCAGGAGGGATTACTTGAGACATGGAAGGCAAATAAGGAATCTTTGAGCGAGGTCCAACGGCCTAGCACGATCATTAAGTACGTATGGGGTATAATCCCTCTTTATGCAAAGCTTTGGTAAGATGTTGATGAGGTAAAAGCCAATTTCGGTATTTTATATGACATATGGGACACAATTTCACCCTCGTATTTGCTAACTCAACAATGTTATAGATGTAGGTTTACTTTCCGGTGCATACGGATCAACACTTTGTTGCTGTGAGAATGCATCTCGTTCGGCGAGAGATTACCATATTCGACTCCCTGCATGGAAACGAGAGTGATGAGGCCATATTTGCACGCATGGATTGTGTGGCACATATAGTTCTGATTTTGGTTGATAGGTTTGTTGGTACAGATCGGAGGGCGAAATATGCGAAGACTTGACCCCATACACGATTAGTCGTTTGACAGATGGTGTTTCGATGCAGCCACCTAAAAGCAGTGCATGTGGAATTTTTGCAACCTTTTTTATCGACCATCTCTTGCGGGACATGCCTCTTATGGATATAGGCCGAAAGAACATGCAAAGAGCGAGGTAGTTAATGGCAGTTGACATGTGGTTGAATGGGAACCACCCCAAGAAGAGCGAACAAACGACAATGCAGCCGAGTGAAGGGGAGGTTCAGACAGATGAGAAATAGTCAGCACTTCTATAAGTATTTACCTTTGCATGCAGTTAATATTAGCAAGGTTTGATTATTCTTCATTGTTGCCGTGAGTATTCATACTTACTAGTTTTAACTTTTAAGCTAAGTGGTTTTTTAATGACATACATATATGAATAATTGAAGTTTAGAATTATTGTATCTTAAGAACTGATATGAATAACTGAAGTGTATATATCACAAAATTTCTTATAGAAAGATGTCATTGATATTACCTCATGAAGTTGGAATTTATTACCTCACGAAATTTGTGTTGGAGTTTGTTGGCCACTTTGTGCAACTATGGCCGATATTTTCTTACTAATTTGAAGATCAGAAACTCCTTAATGCAACTTATTCTTGCATTAGGTTATTTCATTATGAACTTTTGGTTCTTCATAATATCAGAATCTGTTCGACGGACAGCGTTGTGTCTACAGAATCATCTTGTCAGGATTCTAAATTCCATTGATACATCTAAGCATGATTTAATGACTAGTACAGCTGTTAAATTTTTTTCTGTTTTAGATGGAATACCAATAGACTATAGGCCATTTGCCCAGATGTAATGCCATTTTTCTCTGTTTTAAATTCCATTGATCCATCATAAATTTTTTTTTCTGGTTGCCTTTACAGATTCTAGTCGACGCCTTCAATCACTTTGTGAAGAATCTACACGTGTAAGGGAGAGGCTTCGTCAAATTGAGAACCAGTTGTCATGTTGTGAAGCAGAGACTTCAAAATTGAAGGCTAACGTAGATGTGATCGCTGGAGACAAGTTAGAGGCCTTAACAGTGATATTGTATTTAATTTTCATTACTTGATATATAAGTTGATGATATCTTTTGCTTATTAAAATTGTTGATATGTTGTAGCATGAAACAAGTCTGTGGTTGCATAAACACGAAGCGCCAAAGACTATAAACTTTTGCAGCAAGGAGAAGAACAGCTATGTGCTAACGATTTAGTGAACTGTAAGGGCAACATTCATGTCGTTTCTATTTTATCCATGTAAAATCTAAAACTTCTCATTCAATGTAAATTTAAGTACTGTATAGTTGACTAAGCAGCAATATTCTATTTCATCTTAATGTATGTAAAATCTGATGAAGCTTTTCGTTTATGTATAAATTGTACGTGTCTCTCTTCTAAATTCATCCAGATGATTAGAGATAGGTGAATGATTGGAGTTGCTGGGAGTGTGTGGGGTGGTGTGGATGCTTCTTGTTTATGTTTCCCACTTTTTCAAAACAACTATTGCACAATAAAAGCAAATGCTATGCTATACCATTTTGCAAGGAAGGAGAACTTAATAGTTTTCCATTCCAATTTTTTTGTTCTAAAGAATCAAAACTTTGAATCTTTCTTTTAACAGGTAACGAAATATATCAATGAAATATATCTTTCTTTTCGTTCTACTTACTGTTCTTCTATAGGATCATTTATTCTCATTAAAATCAAAAAGTTACTACGTTTGTGATCCGAATCCGAAAGCCCTACCTCAAGCTCCATCAACTCCAAGTCCAAGCAAGCCACTCCTACAAATCCAAACAAGTAGTCTCAATCCTAGCTCAATTATGGGATGCAATGTAATCCACCTTAATCACCCTTAGATGGATTATA